>CM055823.1:1558630-1582607 GCA_029582265.1 Zoroaster sp. YZ-2022
GTCTTGTCATTATTCTGTTCATAGCCTTGCTGATGTCTAAAGCGCTTAAGAATAAATGTAATACAGTGTAATACATTTGTATGAAGAATAAATCACTTCATCACTGCCAGCAACTGGACAAGAGGCATCCTGGAGCAGTGGCGTAACTAGGGAACAATTTTCGGGGGAACTAGGGATTGCACCACTTTTTTCTAGGGGGAATATCAATACTTGAATCCTGCAGTCTCAAACAGTGACCTATTTTTTCCCTCAAAATTCTGCACCAGCGGGGGGTACTTGCAGAGTGCTGAATGAACATACTTCATATTTTTGTAGCATAAACTTGTGCTAATAGTAATTAAATTTGGACACTACAAAATCATGTAACGTTTTTGTTTTTGAAGAAAAGCTGGGGATGACGAATTGATTAAACAAATGCGATTAATTTACACTAACTTGAATGTTTCATGTTGTTTATTTATTACACATCGATTTGTTTGAAAATGTTAATTTATTTTCATAAATATTAACTACGAAAAGCATGGTTCTATTGGTCACTGCCTTTTGCATTGCGGGTGTAAATTGTCTTTGCACTTGCAGGTAATGTAAGGAGGTCTACTGATGAGTAATGATAAATCCCACTGATCCACTTATTGCATGACGTTATTGTTTGCCACGCCCCATTTGGTTCCCAAGAAAAGTTTGTCCAATAATGATAACGTCATTTGCGGTGAGCATAAGTCAATCACAAAACGCATAGGCCGTCGTACAAAATCAGTTCAGTGTACACGCACCACGTGTGTGCCTGAACCAAAGGCTTTTAAGCATAGTGTGGGGCACACTGCGGAAGCTTTGGACGTAAACAACGAATACGTCTAAAATGTGGCCCCTGCATGAGCATAAACACGTACTTCTTGCATGGTTATTTTTTATTTTGTGTAGAGGACTAGGCTAATCGATTTGAAATAACAGGGGGGGGACCGTTAACTTATTGGTATTTCTCTTAACGGCGACTTAAATATAAACAAGATCTCTTCAATGTGTTCATTTTATGGGGTTTAGGTGGACTTCCCTCTGTTGATATGGGATGAACTGCGCGTGACTTAGCATGTGCTCAATGTGCACTGTTAATGCTAATTGTGCTGGAAGTTTCCCACACTGCCAGAGTAAACTCGACGGCGATTGGATTTTCACTTACGAAAATGTATTATTTCGAGTACAATTTTGCAAGAAATAAAGAAAAAACAGCAACAGGCATTAAAGAGCTTAATGTATGTGTTTGTTTATTGTCTGAATGTTACAAAAAATTGTTTTAGTACTTTTATAAACCACGGGAAAAAATTGGCCAACTATTCGCGAATAGTCGATTATTCGCGTATAAAGTTGCCGCGCGATTAATTGAATAGTAAATTTTACTATTCGCCCAGGCCTACTCTGGACCTACTGGTTGGGGAGGGTCAAATTTGAGGGGAATGCCCACTTTGAGGAAAGGTCAGAGAGGTGGAAAACCCTCATCAGAGAGGTGGAAGACCCTCATCAGAGAGGTAAGGGACCACTTGGAAGGTATGGCCCACTGAGAGGGAGTGCAAATTCAAGGGACCTTGGTCCCCGAAGAGGGAAAGGGAAAGCCTTTTGGGAAGAAAACAAAGGAAAAGGGCTCCCATTTTCACACGGGAAGGGCCACCCCTAAGGGATGAATATAAAAGGGCCTTGATGAGTAATCAAGGATGGTGATGGAAAGGCTTTTAACGGAGTTGAGGATTAGCAAAGAACTATCATACATACCAACACATCTGATTTATGCTTGAATTCCAGAACATCTTGACGGTAGTCCTGGACACCTGGCACACTGTCTGGATGAAGGTGCCACTCCTCGAGCGCCCTCTCAGGCATCACCTCGTAGAGGTACAGCATGTCTGGATGGTTAGGTGGTAAAACAGGCCAGGAGACCGCCACGAAATATGGTGAAGATGAGTCGTGGGTTTACATAGGGCATCAGTCTGGAGATGAATGGTGACAGAAAACTTGAGAATTTTTTTCCCATCCTCCTTAATATATATCAGTTTTGTTGAAAGATTTAATGACCCTGCAATTTATTTTTGGTTCATATGATCGCTTCCTCCCCCACCCCTTGCTTCAATTCCTCAGTACCTGTGTGTTCCCATCATGACCTTGTTGTTGGTGTGAAGTGGGGGACTCTTATGTTCCAGATGTCAAAGTCACTCCCCTTGCAAGAGCTGGCGATGAAATCCTCAGACATGCATAACACTTGTCCTTGCTCTGAAAACAGAATCAAACAGATTGATTTTTAAAAATAAAGAATCAAATGATATAATGTTATGAATAACAGTGGCTTCATCCAATGTTGTACTTTCTCTTAACCAGTTCGCTTTGGATGCCATGTATACACGAAATTTTTGTACAGCGGATCGGAGAGCATCTAAACACGCATTCCGATTTTTGTGTGTGTCACCGGGAGACTTGTCAACACGCCACATGTGGCGTGCCGTCGTGGCGGCTGACGTGTATACACGCAATCGTTTCTCGGAGTCCATGGGGTCACGGTTCGGTGGCCCCGGACAAAATGCACTGCAAATACTGAACGAGTTCACTCTTTGTTGATTTTTGCCTAATCCCTTTATCCAAGACCTGTTCCTTTGATGTACCAGCCAAGCATTTGTAAAGACGGATTTATATCCATTGTTTACAAGGCATTCGATCTCTCTCCAGGTATGCCGTCTTTTCGACCGGGCGCTGGTCGCTAATAGGCCATTGCATTGGACCTTGCAAACGATCTAACTGTGCTGAACAAACAACCGTAATTAAAAAACTAGCCATTTAATTCTCAAAATGTTAATGAGTGAAGGTGTTATTTGGTTGTCCGAACTTAGTTTCATTGACAAAAAAAATTATTAATGGCTATAATTTTTTTCAGATTTTTCACTAAAAATAAACCCGCACGGGGGACCGGAAAAAAATAAATATTCCCGACGTCAACTGGTTAAAAACAAATTAAAATCCACACTTACTACAAGACTCGGCAGATCTCAAATGGAGAACTACATTCGGTGGGGTTGTAGCTATAGTGACACTCCAAAGCCAATGTTCGTTGTCATTTTGGCATGATGTTACTGCATGGCGACCATCTGTTGAATATACACAGCTTTCTACTGGCCCATCATGACTCTACAAGGAAGAACAATATATTGCTATGGTTACCACTTTTTTACCTGTAAATGCATCAAGATATAAACCCAGTATATGAAAATCTCATTTTATTTAACCCTTTCATTACCGATTTGTTTCAACAGGATGTCCCACTGGTTACCGAATTGTTTGCCCAGTCATGCATGAATTCACACATTATTGCACAACAGTATGCATCCATTTACAGGCACTTTTTCATGAAGAATTTGTTGGAGATAGATATATTCAATGAAATGATTGTTGCTTAAGAAATTCCTTTCATATGATACCAAAATCATTAGCATTGCATATAAAATGATCGGGTTATTTATTTTACTTCCCCCTAACTTTGTTTCACAAACAAAGAGCATTTTGTACACAAGTGTATGGCATTCCATAGCACAAATGGCCATTGAAAGCATTGACTTGTATTATGTCTGATTTCTATAATAGTAACATGTAGGTCGGGCTATACCATTAGAAAGGAATCAGTCTTTCCAACCATATATAGCATGGGTATGGACTGCGAAGAAGGGAAAAAATACAGCTGTTTTAAAAGCTGGTCATGATACTCCCAATTAAGTGCTGTGTGTGTGGTGACCTTGGTTGACTAAAGTCACCAATCAGTAAGACTAATTGCGGTGACATTCTCCTGAGGACGATCAGAGCATACTGATCGAAACGTCGAGTTGTACCTCCAGTTCTTTTCAGCTGCGCACATGTTTATTTTTTTCTCCTGAGTTTGGGGGTTGGAACATTGAGCGATTGAGCCACCCCCTATACACAATAGTCCGTGTTCAGTTCACATGTGCGCTTTCATACGATCACTACGGCTGTATTCAACAAAGGAACTCTAGAAACGGACGTACCCCCTGGCACGGAAACAAACCCAGTTGGGATGGATCCTTTATATTTTTGGGTCGGAAATATACATGTAAACATTATTTCGGGAAAGGTTTGTGAATATGGTATCAAAAATGTTTATAAATCTGTCGAAATTTGTATTGCACAATCTGCGATGCATTGTTTGAAATTCCATCGCAGATTGTCCAAATTACGTCGCATTTTGCGATGCGATCCAGGGGAAATCGTTCACTGCACAGCCCTTTGCGGTTTGGAGAATCCAGGCAATGTTTATGAAATGTGACATGCGTGATTTATTTTGTGAGAGTATTGATCAAGGACAATCAAGGCTTACTTGATGTCAATGAAAGAGCCCGATCTACTTTTAAATAAAAAGTTATTCAGATCTGAAATTCTTCAATACCATGAAGATTTTAAGAATGAAATGTTCTTCGACAATATAGTACCAACCAGCACAATGGTTACAGTCAGTGAGATTTAACTAATTGTATTTAAAGCTCGTTTTCAACTAAGGGGCCCAGGGAACGATTTCGTTTTGTATAGCAAAACTGCGATGCAAAAAAAAAAATCATTTTTTGTACAGTAATCTGTGAATTTTGTATTGCAAATTTAAAAATGCTTAAAATTACTGTATGTAGTGTGCATAGGTAAAGGTGTTGTTTTTTAAGGCTTTACTGTCGTTTGGTTCATAATATGAATGTCCAAATTTTACCAGAAATAATAATCTTTAGTGTCCAGAAATTAGAGCTGTTAACTCTTCCGATTCTGGGAAGACTTACAGAGTTGATTGGTTTTACTTACTTAAAATATATGCAAGGAGGCCTCTCCTTTTGGCACCAAAAGGAGAGGCATCCTTGCACATATTTTAAGTAAGTAAATTACAGTCAAATATGCGAAGTCTTCCGCAGAATCCGGAAGAGTTGGCAGCTCTGAATTACCACAGGTGGTAAAAAAATTCACGTGTTTTTTTTCTTCTAGGCCAATGTCTTCATTATTTTCGCCAAATTGTAGTCATTCATGAAAGTTAATCCTCCGTCTATTTTCTGTTTTGTTTACATTGTTATATCGATCGCTAAAACAAAGGCAATTTTTGGGTGCTTTTCAAAGTGAATTTCACCGAGTGTAACGTTACTTTGTGGTATGATCTCTACGGTATGATCAAGCTTGATTTTGATTATTAAAATTTCGTCATGAAAATGAGCTCACCGTGGTTGAAAGTGCAATCATATTGTGTGCCGAAATGATTTTGCTGAACATTTTCTTCCAAATAATTGAGCAACTCATCAATCAAATTAAATTTTCACAGATTTTAAGATCTGTTAATTAAAATAAAAATTAATAATCACACAAGGACAAATAATAATTTTGACAAATTAGAAATGAAAGTCAACTTTTTAAAAGGACGTTTTAGTTGTTTTAAACATTTTATGGTCGTTTTTAAAATTATGTTTCAGTAACTTAGTGGGTAGGTGCGTTGGGAGGGGGTTGGATGGGAGGGGGTTGGATGGGAGGGGGTTGGATGGGAGGGGGTTGGATGGGAGGGGGTTGGATGGGAGGGGGTTGGATGGGAGGGGGTTGGATGGGAGGGGGGTTGGATGGGAGGGGGTTGGATGGGAGGGGATTATCTACAGTACCTTTAGTTCTTTTCTCTGGATCAGCTTTCCATCTTGAGCACCGTACACACAGAGCCACTCGAAAGTGACATGTCCGTTGGTCTTGGGAATAAAGACAGCTACTTGGCTGTCAATCTCCAGTGGAATATTAACAAATCTGTCCGAAAAATACAAAAATCATTATAAAATTATGCAATAACTATTTCAAGTTAATAACAAGGTTGGAGTGCTAGGTAATGTTCATATAAAAAAGGTAATTTTGTCGAAATAAAAAAGATTCAACAATTCTTCAAAACTTATTGGCTGTCCTCATTGTCATGTGAAATAATTTCCTTTAAAATTTATACATAATTCAGGTATTTCTTTACATCTTTATATTCTAAAAACAACCACCCTCACAGGATGGCACGTTGCACAAACATGTAAGCGCACCAATCTCAACAAACATTTGAGCACGGCAACATTAACTGGTGGACAGAGGGATATCTCAATGAGGTTTGCACAAGATTGTAGATTTAGATCAGCAATGTATACCTCATCCTGTGAAGAAATGGCCGTCCAAAAACATCCATGCCCATCAAATGCATCATATACCTTTAAAAGGACACACAAGCTTGACAAGAAAGCCAACATACCTCGAGCGTATCCTCCTTGTCCGAGACCAAGCAGTTTAATGCCAGTCTTTTCTAGAACAGCCAGCAGTGACCTGCAAACTCCATCTTGATTAGGTCAGCCTCAATCATCACTTCTAAAGCTCCACTAGCGACCTATAAGAAACAAACATTCCCTCTTGTATTCCTCTCTCAATCACAATTACATGTAACATGTTTCCCTTCATTAACCCTTCTATGACTGCAAGGGTCAAAATCAGTCCAAATGTTGATATACTTGCCAAGGTATATCTAGTGCACTAGAACACTGTCAAACCTTGCAGTCAAAATGTTGATATACTTGCCAAGGTATATCTAGTGCACTAGAACACTGTCAAACCTTGCAGTCAAAATGTTGATATACTTGCCAAGGTATATCTAGTGCACTAGAACACTGTCAAACCTTGCAGTCAAAATGTTGATATACTTGCCAAGGTATATCTAGTGCACTAGAACACTGTCAAACCTTGCAGTCAAAATGTTGATATACTTGCCAAGGTATATCTAGTGCACTAGAACACTGTCAAACCTTGCAGTCAAAATGTTGATATACTTGCCAAGGTATATCTAGTGCACTAGAACGCTGTCAAACCTTGCATGTAGTAAGTAAAATTTACAGGTCAAAATGAGTCGACCGTTTTTGACTGGTAAAAGTATTGTTTTGTATTGTTGAGGGTGGTCAAAATGACAGTATAAACCAGTCAAAAATGCCCCTGTGTGTACATTTGGGTCAACAATCAAAACAGGCAGTTGACTGGTTTTGACCACTATAGCTACTTGCCACTCAAGTTCAGCTGTAGTAGGAGGGTTAATCAAGTACTTATGAGTAATTGCTGTGTGATTACTCAAGTAGTGAATTTCACTAATCACCAAACACTACAAGTGTGTATACAGTATATATATCATGAACCCTGAGGACGATCAGAGCACACTGATCGAAACGTTGAGTTGTACCTCCAGTTCTTTTCAGAACTAATTACTACTCAATTGAGAATTTCACATGGTGTCACTGCAATTAGTCTTACTTATAATGAACCCGTTTTAGATCATTTTAATGTAATCAAATAAAACAAGGGAAATGGACTACATAGTAAATAACACAGGTGTGATTGGGCAGTTTTGAAAAATGCAAGTAAATTTTGCTAGGGGTATTGGAGCATCTGCTGTGAACAGCGCTGGAGTGAAATCTATAAGCATTTGCTTTGCTTTCCTTTATTGCTTAAATCACAACATTGTGATTTGTAAAAATCCAAAATAATCCAATAAGTACAATACTTTTTCAATGTTCCATAAGTGCGATAACAATGAAAAACTGGCTTCAGGAATTATGTTAAATGAGCAGTATCGTCACAATCAACAGGACATGGAATTGGAATGCATGTTTTAGATTAACTCATTGACTGAAAATAATTCCCCACATGATAAGGTCATATTACCGTTGCTGCTGCATACATGAGCCAGTAATTTTCAGTCACTGTGTTCAATTTAAGCTACGACATCGATTCCATGCCCTGTTGAATGTCTACTCTGATCATGACGATACTGCCCCTTTAATATAGAACTCATTTTTAATGAGAAAGTACCTTTATCTGAGAGTCCCATAAACAGATATTCTGCATGGAAACCTTAATTGACAACGCTACAGTCTGACGAACGTTGCGACAACCTCGTTGCTAGATGATACCCAACCAAACGGCAGCTGGCTGCCACAATATTTGATATTTCGTGAGGTGTCCAACTTATCAGTTATCTGTATTTGTTGCCAAAATTAAAGGAAGAAAACAACTTACATCAACAATGCGCACAAGAACCTCATAAAATCAAGGGAGGAGGGCCAAAGTCATGGTACAGCCAAGCCTTTGAGAAGCCTGGCCAGGCCTGGGCTACCTGGCCTCCTAATCTGTCTTTTGTGAGTCCTAATCCTGTAACAATACAGTACCTGCCAATCAACATAACCTGGGCTTCTGGAGGGCCTAGCCCAGCCAAGTAGACCTCATTATAATGGATGCAGTTGTGAACTAAAGACAGCCAAGGTGTCAATTGAGTTTGTGTTAACAATAAGAGCTATTTGAGATCTATTCATTAGTAAAGGGTCTTTTGTGTTCAGGTAGGGTATATAACAAGCAGAAAGTGGATTATATAGGCTCATAGACCTATGCCTGGCTGGGCTTCTCAAAGGCTTTGCTCTACCATGACTGTGTGACCCTCCTCCCTAAATGTGTCACCTGTTCATTAAGGTTTGCTGAATTTCAAACCCCCATAAATAAATTTAGTGTGCCACCTTAAGGGAAGGTACGCGAACGGTGCCTTCAATGTAGGTACCGAACCAGGCTTCAAACGAAACTTAACTTGCAAGCCAAATTGATGTTGAAGTTTTGTCGTCTTGTCTTGACAGTCAGCCTCAAAATGTTTGCAACAGATCAAAGACGACGGTGTCAATTTAAAGTCTGATCGTGTTGTTTTAACGAAGTGCAGCCATTCTCTCCGTGTGGCAGGATCCTTCGTTGGATTCGGGAATGAAACAAAATGTACGTCGGGATTTTTTTTGGAATTTCGTGAACATCCACCAACTACACATGAAGCTGGCATACTGGCTACGAAGTATAACACAATATCGATGTTCAAATCGTAACAAAAACACTCAAACTTCGCAAAATAAATAGAACAAGTGTACACAACAACGCGGTTCTGATTGTGTGTAGCTAGTTTACGAATAGTGCATGTCACAGTGCAATTCACACAGTACAGCTAGCTACAGAGAGAGAGTGTTGTTCTAAATGTGACGTAACTCAGGGGTCAACTGCCTCATTTGCATAACCAGGGACTTTTGCTCGATTGAATAAAAACAAAGACACAAAGCCAACATTTTGAGTCGTTTTTTTATTGCCGAATCAAACGTTTTTAAATGAAATCAAAGAGAAATTAGTATAAATGAGTTCTAATCTGTAATAAAAAGTATAAATAGGTCTAAAAAAGCATTTTTAGAGTTCCTCTTTAAGGGAAGGTACAACATCGTTTATTACAGGTTTTGGGCGTGGTCACTGGCAATAAGGACCGAGTCGAATGCGAAGTCCTTATTGCCCGTGACCATGAACAAAACAGGTCATTATCCTGCAGTAAAAACCAACTGTCATCAATTTTGTTTTTAAAATGTAAATTGTAATATTTGTTGAAGACAAAAAGAAGTTCACGGCAAATTCATGTTTTGGGGAAACGCAAAACACTTGAAAAGAACATGAGTCGGCATGATGCAAAACAACCTTCATCACTCTGGTTCAAATGCATGTCACATGTCGGCTAAATAGAACATGAGTCAACATGTAAAACAACCTTCATCACTCTGGTTGGTTCAAATGCATGTCACATGTCGGCTAAATAGAACATGAGTCAACATGATGTAAAACAACCTTCTTCATCACTCTGGTTGGTTTAAATACATGTCAGCAAAATAGAACATGAGTCAACATGATGGAAAGCAACCTTCATCACTCTGGTTGGTTCAAATGCATGTCACATGTCCGCTAAATAGAACTGCTGGCAAATAGGTGGCACATACGCGCTGTTCTGATAAGCCATGTCTGTACCATCTGTTAATACACCCACACGGATTACATTTTGTCTAATCAGATTGTCTCAACTGTTTTGGACATTTATGAATATATAATCATCTAAAAGTATATTTGGTATGTAAATATTTCAAAGGGGGCACCAATAAGGCTAAGAACAGGGTAACGGAGGCAGTGGCTTCCATGAAATTTAAGGCCTGTATTTTAATTGGCGAGACAGCAATAAGGCTAAGAACAGCCAACTCTGCCCTCACAGGTACCCATTTACTCCTGGGTGGAGAGAAGCAATTATGGTAAACTGCTAACTGATAGACAATATCTGAGGAGGTAAGATCAGTTTAGCAGCATGGCTAATTGTTGTTCAGTGTGGTTGTAACACTGATAGACAATATCTGGGGAGGTAAGATCAGTTTTGTAGCATGGCTAATTGTTGTTCAGTGTGGTTGTAACACTGATAGACAATATCTGAGGAGGTAAGATCAGTTTAGCAGCATGGCTAATTGCTGTTCAGTGTGGTTGTAACACTGACAGACAATATCTGGGGAGGTAAGATCAGTTTAGCAGCATGGCTAATTGTTGTTAAGTGTGGTTGTAACACTGATAGACAATATCTGGGGAGGTAAGATGAGTTTTGTAGCATGGCTAATTGTTGTTCAGTGTTGTTCAGTGTGGTTGTAACACTGATAGACAATATATGGGGGAGGTAAGATCAGTTTTGTAGCATGGCTAATTGTTGTTCAGTGTGGTTGTAACACTGATAGACAATATCTGGGGAGGTAAGATCAGTTTTGTAGCATGGCTAATTGTTGTTCAGTGTGGTTGTAACACTGATAGACAATATCTGAGGAGGTAAGATCAGTTTTGTAGCATGGCTAATTGTTGTTCAGTGTGGTTGTAACACTGATAGACAATATCTGGGGAGGTAAGATCAGTTTAGCAGCATGGCTAATTGTTGTTCAGTGTGGTTGTAACACTGATAGACAATATCTGGGGAGGTAAGATCAGTTTTGTAGCATGGCTAATTGTTGTTCAGTGTGGTTGTAACACTGATAGACAATATCTGGAGAGGTAAGATCAGTTTTGTAGCATGGCTAATTGCTGTTCAGTGTGGTTGTAACACTGATAGACAATATCTGGGGAGGCAAGATCAGTTTTATAGCATGGCTAATTGTTGTTCAGTGTGGTTGTAACACTGATAGACAATATCTGGGGAGGCAAGATCAGTTTTGTAGCATGGCTAATTGTTGTTCAGTGTGGTTGTAACACTGATAGACAATATCTGGAGAGGCAAGATCAGTTTTGTAGCATGGCTAATTGGTGTTCAGTGTGGTTGTAACACTGATAGACAATATCTGGAGAGGCAAGATCAGTTTTGTAGCATGGCTAATTGTTGTTCAGTGTGGTTGTAACACTGATAGACAATATCTGGAGAGGCAAGATCAGTTTTGTAGCATGGCTAATTGTTGTTCAGTGTGGTTGTAACACTGATAGACAATATCTGGAGAGGTAAGATGAGTTTTGTAGCATGGCTAATTGTTCAGTGTTGTTGTTCAGTGTGGTTGTAACACTGATAGACAATATATGGGGAGGTAAGATCAGTTTTGTAGCATGGCTAATTGTTGTTCAGTGTGGTTGTAACACTGATAGACAATATCTGGGGAGGTAAGATCAGTTTAGCAGCATGGCTAATTGTTGTTCAGTGTGGTTGTAACACTGATAGACAATATCTGGGGAGGCAAGATCAGTTTTGTAGCATGGCTAATTGTTGTTCAGTGTGGTTGTAACACTGATAGACAATATCTGGGGAGGCAAGATCAGTTTTGTAGCATGGCTAATTGTTGTTCAGTGTGGTTGTAACACTGATAGACAATATCTGGGGAGGCAAGATCAGTTTTGTAGCATGGCTAATTGTGACCCGCTCTATCGTAATGAGGAATGTCCCCCAAGGGACCGTTTCGCGTAAACAAGCTCTGAAGTTCACATAACATAAAAAAAATAATAAATAAAAAAATAAAAAATAAAAATAAAAATTGAATTCGATTTTAAGGTTTTTGTGTATTTAGGTACCTTAAATATCAAAGTTTGTGTGTGTTATTTTACTTTTTGAGAAAAATATCAATAAAGTAGAAAATAAAGACCTTTTCTCAAGTGTGTCTGTGTCCATTTCTGTTGCAAATCGTCCTCGTTAGCTCCAAAAAGACGAGTTTGAACTGCTTTTGTAAGCGCCGTTTCGAGCCGCGCCATTATCATTTAACATGCATGTTTGGTACTATTAGAAAGGTCATGATGTGACCTCTGTAATTGTAGTAATGATATCACTGTCTCAATACTGAATAATAAGATAAGCGCCCAAAAACTTAATACAGAAAGTCTCCTTGTTGCTAAGTCTAAGCCCTACGTCGTAGGGTTCCAGCGAGCTGATTGGACGAACGTGCGTCAACGGGTTACTGAGCTTGCGCAGTTTGGATGTTTACCTCGAATGGACGTAGACAAGCGCCAAAGTGGGCAGTTTAAGTGCAGCCTGCCGGCCTGATTGTACTGTGTGCTTTCGTGGTAGACAATATCTGGGGAGGTAAGATCAGTTTTGTAGCATGGCTAATTGTTGTTCAGTGTGGTTGTAACACTGACAGATCTGGGGAGGTAAGATCAGTTTTGTAGCATGGCTAATTGTTGTTCAGTGTGGTTGTAACACCGATAGACAATATCTGGAGAGGTAAGATCAGTTTTGTAGCATGGCTAATTGTTGTTCAGTGTGGTTGTAACACTGACAGACAATATCTGGGCTAGGCTTGGGCGATATCGATTTTTTTCATCCACGATATATCGTCAAACATACATCGCGATATTCGATATCGCGATTATTTTTGTTTTTCATGCATGAGTGCTTTAAAGCCGGTAATGACAGGGATGTACCCATACACGCGTCACAATAAATTGCCAGTGCTTACCTGAGCGACACGTGCAATTGCGCCGTTCACGAGTGCAACATATGGGGCGGGTTTTCGCTCCCCTAACCAAAAAAAACCCCCAAAAATGGCACAGCTATGCGAAAATGTGAACGTAACCAGACAATTGTTTTCAGTTTGTGACATGTTCAATCATCAACGTTTCTCAAACTAGAACTAACTCGTGAGTGCTAGTAACTTGAAAGATATACTGGTATACGAACAATCATTTCATCATGTTTTAACACTTTTTACAATCCGCCATTTTGAAATTAAGCGTAACCGATCACAAAGTTCTGTTTATGTTTGGTCAGAACCATGATGTCATCGCAGCACAACCGAACTTGCGAAAACGCTTAACCAATGACCAAAGCCCAAACATGTTTCTGGTTACGGTCGCAAAAACGCACCCATCGCCATTGGCAAATTGTTTGCATAATAATTATGTGGGATGGTTACTGTGTCGTGCGTCCCAATCAAATCATCAGCCCGAGTTCACATGTGACTAGGTTTATTCCTGCATATAGCACCGTGGAGAATAAAACCATGTGATTTGTGAACGTCATTTGCACTTCAGAAAATGTGGATTGGAGTCACACTATTTTAAATAAACGTCACATGGTTTATCAAGAGTATGTGTATGTGTTTTGTCACACAAGACAAGAGTCCAAGTATGGTATAATAGAAGTGTCCTAATCACTCAACTTTGATCGAGCCGCTGCCGACCCATGCTTTGATTTAATTCTTGACTAATGTAGATTTTTAAGGTAACGCCCATATTCTGCATATATTTAAATATGTATGATATAACGTACTCACCCGTGGTGCACCAGTCACAGACCACCATGGATACACAGTGAGACGTAAACATTGTCTACACATTGTTGGATCAAATAATCCATTCAATCCTTAATCAGTCTGAATAGATTTCTTTGAGTGGCGGTGGATTATTAAACAATACCCTGTCAGGCGGCTCCTTTGTGATCTGACAGTCGGATTACTACAGTAGTAGTTCCATTTTGTTTCTCACGAAGTTTTTCCATGGAATTTCTGACCCAACTGACAATCGAGGATTTGGTTTAATCGCGATATATATTTTTTTCATCACGATATATTTTTTTCATCGCGATCTGCCGATATCTCAATGATTTAAAAAGTTCTCGATATTATAATCGAGTAAAAAAACAAATCGCGATATTCGATATTATCATGTCATCACGCAAGCCTAATCTGGGGAGGTAAGATCAGTTTTGCAGTATTTTTGTTCATTAGCTAGACCAGCATGCATTGCTAAAATCAGTTTGGGCATGTGCACTATGGTATTTGCAAAGATGGCTATGTGTCAACACTTTGTTGGATAATTCATTTACAAGATACTAGTACAAAATTTGAAGGGATAATTGGATCACGTAAATGAGGGTAAGTTACCTGTAGGATGGCGACAGGGCTCACTGGAAAAGAAACCATTGACGGTATGTTGGCTGGAACCAGGTCCACTGACGATTTGTACGATAACCTGTCCCAGAAAGAAAATATAAATAAAAATACATTCTCAACAACTAGAAAAGTTTTCAGTTTCTGAATGGAAGTAAACAACTTATAAATAAGTTCCCAGAGCATGGATAATGAGTTAATAAGTTAGGATTTGATGACATTAAAGCCAGACTTTTGATATTAAAACGATGTACCACATCTATACTTTATAAGAATCAAGAGATGACTACAAGAGTCAAAATCGGTCAAAATGTTGACATACCTGTACTTGCCAAGGTATATCTACTGCACTTAAACACTGTCAAACCTTACGTGTATAAGTACATTTACAGGTCAAAATGAGTTGACCATTTTTGACTGGTAAAAGTATTGTCTTGTATTGTTGAGGGTGGTCAAAATGACAGTAAAAACCAGTCAAAAAATACCCCTGTGTGCACATTTGGGTCAACGGTCAAAACAAGGCAGTTGACTGGTTTTGACCACTATAGCTACTTGCCACTAAAGTAGGAGGGTTAATTGCACTAAAATAATACCACCTCAGACAGAAATATTTCAAGGGATGGAATGTTTCATGTCAAGCTATAATCATGTTTTTTAAAGATTACCACTGCTATATGGGATTCTAGCCGGCCAATCAACATCGGGCAAGCTCAGTGGTTGAGAGGTCAAGACGTCTGCACTAGTAAGCAGGAGGTCGTGGGTTTGAATCCCGCCCGAGTCGCATGTGTAGTTTTTTCACAGACACTCCGAAAGCACCGAGTATACAGTGCTATACACACGTCGGTGTAGGGCAAAATTAAATCAACATTAGGAGTAGGTTTGCAGTAGCACCATGTAAATGGTTTCTAAGGAGTTGTAATAATTACTGGTTCTGTAAATGGTTTCTAAGGAGTTGTAATAATTACTGGTTCTGTAAATGGTTTCTAAGGAGTTGTAATAATTACTGGTTCTGTAAATGGTTTCTTAGGAGTTGTAATAATTACTGTTTCTGTAAAATGGTTTCTAAGGAGTTGTAATAATTACTGTTTCTGTAAATGGTTTCTTAGGAGTTGTAATAATTACTGGTTCTGTAAATGGTTTCTGAGGAGTTGTAATAATTACTGGTTCTGTAAATGGTTTCTGAGGAGTTGTAATCAGGGTTGTAGCTACGCCGGTCGGCGCCGGTCGGGTCTAACCGGCACTCCCGCTGGCCGACCGGCACCAAACGCAAATTGATGTCTTACCGACCGGCACAAAAATTGTGTGAATATTTCATTAAACAGTAATAAAAGTAAAAAAAGTTCATGTATTCTTCATTTCTTTGAGTTATTTGCCACTATTTTGAGGACTTTAGTCTATAGATCAATTAAAACATCGTACGATATTATAAAAAAAATCTCAGTTTGTAGCGGTACAAACAAAATTAGCATTTATTTATGACGTCAGGGAAAAGACCTGGGAATCCCCATTATGATTGGTTGTTTGCGCCTGCACGATGAGTTAATGCCACTAGTCTCTACCGCGTGTAAATGATGCGACGTGCTTCAGTAATGTCGATGCACGTAAATTTCAGGTTGGTTAAGCATGACTCAGAACGCGTCTAGCTTTCCGCCGATGTGCTCAGCAAAGGGAAAATTATTCACGTGCGTCCCTCCGCCCATTCATGAAAAGTTTTGTGAATGTTTTTTGGAAGTGTTTTGATCAAAATAATTATGTCACAATCGCAGAAAAGTATCACCAGCTTTTTCTCTTCGGCCACTAAACGCAAGGGGCCGGCAGTGATAGACACGGCAGCCGTGTCAAGCGAGAAGCCGGCAAATTCGAGACATTCTTCTGACACAATATCTTCGTGTTCGAGTACAACTGACCCGGGAACTGATCACGCTACCGAGTCTTCGGCCACTGTGGATTTAGGCCAAAAACTCGGAGCTGCTATGCCTGACGGCCCCTGTTGCTCAAGTGTTACCTCATCAAAAAAACAGAAGCAGGCATCTAAGTTTAATAGCGAAAAGTGGGCACCTGGTAGGCCATACAGAAGTTTCAGTTTTTCTGAGCCAACATTGTTGTCAATTGCATTGGAGGGCACTCCTTCACATCATAAATTCTTGTATAATACTATGAAAATATCATACTATTATACAACAAATTATGTGAAAGGTGAGCTCTCCAAATCTATTCTTAAAAGCTAAAACTCAGGAGCTTCGGGTGCTTCACCCCCTCGACCCCCACCGAGGCGTTGCCCCTGGACCCCACCAGGGGCCCTTAAGCGGGCCCCTGGACCCCCGGCCGTGAGGAGCTGCGCTGCGTTCGCTCCGCTCACTACGCTCGCTCCGCTCACTACGCTCGCAATTGACAAAATTAGCCGGCACTCAATTTGGTCTGGTGACAACCCTGGTTGTAATAATTACTGTTTCTGTAAATGGTTTCTGAGGAGTTGTAATAATTACTGGTTCTGTAAATGGTTTCTAAGGAGTTGTAATAATTACTGGTTCTGTAAATGGTTTCTGACGAGTTGTAATAATTACTGGTTCTGTAAATGGTTTCTAAGGAGTTGTAATAATTACTGTTTCTGTAAATGGTTTCTGAGGAGTTGTAATAATTACTGTTTCTGTAAATGGTTTCTAAGGAGTTGTAATAATTACTGGTTCTGTAAATGGTTTCAAAGGAGTTGTAATAATTACTGGTTCTGTAAATGGTTTCTAAGGAGTTGTAATAATTACTGGTTCTGTAAATGGTTTCTAAGGAGTTGTATTAATTACTGTTTCTGTAAATGGTTTCAAAGGAGTTGTAATAATTACTGGTTCTGTAAATGGTTTCTTAGGAGTTGTAATAATTACTGGTTCTGTAAATGGTTTCTAAGGAGTTGTAATAATTACTGGTTCTGTAAATGGTTTCTTAGGAGTTGTAATAATTACTGGTTCTGTAAATGGTTTCAAAGGAGTTGTAATAATTACTGTTTCTGTAAATGGTTTCTAAGGAGTTGTAATAATTACTGGTTCTGTAAATGGTTTCTTAGGAGTTGTAATAATTACTGGTTCTGTAAATGGTTTCTGAGGAGTTGTAATAATTACTGGTTCTGTAAATGGTTTCTGAGGAGTTGTAATAATTACTGGTTCTGTAAATGGTTTCAAAGGAGTTGTAATAATTACTGGTTCTGTAAATGGTTTCTAAGGAGTTGTAATAATTACTGGTTCTGTAAATGGTTTCTGAGGAGTTGTAATAATTACTGTTTCTGTAAATGGTTTCTAAGGAGTTGTAATAATTACTGGTTCTGTAAATGGTTTCTGAGGAGTTGTAATAATTACTGTTTCTGTAAATGGTTTCTAAGGAGTTGTAATTAATTACTGGTTCTGTAAATGGTTTCTGAGGAGTTGTAATAATTACTGGTTCTGTAAATGGTTTCAAAGGAGTTGTAATAATTACTGTTTCTGTAAATGGTTTCTAAGGAGTTGTAATAATTACTGGTTCTGTAAATGGTTTCTAAGGAGTTGTAATAATTACTGGTTCTGTAAATGGTTTCTAAGGAGTTGTAATAATTACTGGTTCTGTAAATGGTTTCTAAGGAGTTGTAATAATTACTGGTTCTGTAAATGGTTTCTAAGGAGTTGTAATAATTACTGGTTCTGTAAATGGTTTCTAAGGAGTTGTAATAATTACTGGTTCTGTATGGTTTCTAAGGAGTTGTAATAATTACTGGTTCTGTAAATGGTTTCTAAGGAGTTGTAATAATTACTGTTTCTGTAAATGGTTTCTAAGGAGTTGTAATAATTACTGGTTCTGTAAATGGTTTCTTAGGAGTTGTAATAATTACTGTTTCTGTAAATGGTTTCTAAGGAGTTGTAATAATTACTGTTTCTGTAAATGGTTTCTTAGGAGTTGTAATAATTACTGGTTCTGTAAATGGTTTCTTAGGAGTTGTAATAATTACTGTTTCTGTAACTGATTTCTAAGGAGTTGTAATAATTACTGTTTCTGTACATGGTTTCTAAGGAGTTGTAATAATTACTGGTTCTGTAAATGGTTTCTAAGGAGTTGTAATAATTACTGGTTCTGTAAATGGTTTCTAAGGAGTTGTAATAATTACTGGTTCTGTAAATGGTTTCTAAGGAGTTGTAATAATTACTGGTTCTGTAAATGGTTTCTAAGGAGTTGTAATAATTACTGGTTCTGAGAATGGTTTCTAAGGAGTTGTAATAATTACTGGTTCTGAGAAGAAGTGGTGGTGAGAAACTCAACGTTTCCATCAGTATACTCCGATTGTCTTCAGGAGAATGCCCGATTTCTCCGCTCAGCTACAGTTCCTAGAGCAGCATTCTCCTAAAGATGATCAGATTAACAATTATTACCACTCCTAAGAAACATGTTGCTACTGCAAACCTATACTCCAAATATAAAAAAGATTTCTACAGAGTGAGAATCAAACCATTATTCTTCTTTGTACATATTGTAGCCCTCCAGCAGAGAAATACAATTATTGGAGTGGCATTTTTCGGTCCATTTACAAACAATTGCCTGTAAGTGATACATGTATCCCTGACAAAACAGTTGCTGGTAGTATTAACACTGTGTGTGATCCACCATATGCATGAAATAACAAACATGCAAGTTTGAGCTCAATCGGTCATCTGATTCACAAGAAAATAGTGAAAAACCGAGCCCGTTTTTTCACAAAATCGTTTAAACTTCCTGGCTTGCAAAATTCCCCAAAAAGATTTTTAAATACCACCACCATACATTAAAAACAGGAAATCGACGACTATTTTAGGACATATGAGTTAATCGCAGAAAACAGTCGTTGGTAAAGTGCATGCTGGCCCGTTCTGAATCAGGCTGCAGTGCAGATGATTTGTAATCACAACCTTGTATCCCATGTCAAACATGCATGAAACACAATCACACAGCAGAGTACCACCTGGTATCCACCACAACAAAATGGCACTCACCGTTATACAAATAAATGTATACAAAGCAAGGAGAGCCAAAGTCATATACTACAGCCAAGCTTTTAAGAAGCCCGCAGCCAGGCCCGGTCTTTGCCCTGGCCTACTGGCCTATTTTATCCCCTAGCTGAGCCCAAAAAACCCTTTACTAATGAACACAGACTTGACTGACACCTCAGCTGTCTTGTTCACATCTGCAGCCATTATACTGAGCTCTACTTGGTTGGGCTAGGCCCTCCAGAATCCTAGGTTATGTTGATTGGCAGGTACTGTATTGGTACAGGATTGTTACAAGACTCACAAAATACAGATTAGAAGTTGACATAGGGGGCCCAGGTCTGGCTGGGCTTCTCAAAGGCTTGGCTGTACAATGACTTTGGCCCTCCTTAATATCTACAGCCAAAGAAAAAAAAATACTTACAGACAATTCAGGGCAGTCGGCGAGATCAATGACGACATTGGTGAATGAGACAGTGACCCGATCAGTTATGGGAGCATGGAGTAAGGTCTCATCACTCCTGTAATCTGAAGTGGGTGAGTGCGGATGGATAGTCTGCGTTCGTCAGATTACCCGAGCTGACCGTCAAGATTGAAGAACAATCTAATGGCAAAAGAAGAGAAGTGTAACATCTCAAACATGATAATTTGGCATCAAGTATTAAAAGGGACAATATCGTCATGACAAACAGGTCATGGAATCAGAGTGTTTAAAAAGCAAAGTCAATATTTCTATTTAATAATAATTCAGTTACGAAGGATATAAAGGAAAATAAAGTCAAACATTCATTTTTAGAATACAAATGTATAATAATAATAGATCAAAACGTTGAGTTGTAACCTCCACTTCTTTTCAGAACTAATTACTACTCAACTGAAAATTTCACATGGTGTCACCGCAATTGAGCCTTTACGGAAATATGTCGTATCCGACCGCCACTTTAAGGTTTTTGGGGGAATTTGTTTTGCAACCGCTAACCAGTTAAAAAATCATTCTATCGATTTTTGGGGGTACAGAAAGCGAAAACTATCTTTAAAATCTACTTTTATGATGGTTTTCGGACTTATTTCCCTTCTAAAAAAATTCTCCCCTTCAGAAAATAGAAGGATCCTATTATAGTTGCCACTGCGCATGTACAATGACTGTTGGTCACTAACGGGGGAGTTGACAAGATTATCAGACTGACATGACTGAGGAAGTCATTGTATACCAAAAATGCCCAAATTTTCATGAAATAAATATCCTGGAATAATTTGAAGTATATGTCCACCATCATTATTCTCCACCTTATTGGGTTGGTAAGATTACATTTGTACATTATTGGTTATATTGAATGAGAAAAAGTGGCAGTCTGATACGGCATTCTCCCGGTCTTTACTTATCCTCTTCATCATGCAAAGCTATAATAGTGGCTGAAGTGTGCTGCAGGAAAAAACACAGTCAGACAGGGGAGCGAAACTCATAACCATGCTTGTTGTGCATGTGTACATTTGGAGTACAATGCCATGGTATGAATTACACTGCCAGAATTCCAATTTATAAGTTATTAAACAATGTCACTAAGAGTAAGACAGGTTACATGTTGTCACCAAGACAAGTTATTAAATTATGTTACTAAAGACATGTTATTAAATATTAATGTCACTATGTTGTCACCAAGGACACGTTATCACTGAATGTCACTAAGACTAAAGAGAGGACATCAATTTAAATAGTCACCAAGTAGAGCTGCAAGTTTGCGGTTAAACAAAGAAAAAAAAAGTCTCGGGAAGTTTGTTCATAATCTTATTTGTTACCACGTGAACGGCAGATATTGTTCAAACATCGCTAATTTAAAGATCGTAATCGCAAACAAAAATGATATACACGTATCAAGAACAGGTGAAGAACATTCCCCTGCCCCTATACAACGCCGACAAACGATGCCAAAATTCACTCTTGAAGACTGAAGTACGTACGTGTACGTAACAGACGAGCGTATGGGAAGTATTGTGTACGGAGATTACCTAGCTCCTGCCCCATTGGCTCTCAGCCAACATCGTTGACAGCCTGCGCCCAAAAAGAACCAATCATGATGCCCAGACGAGAACGTGGGAAGTATTGTGTACGGAGATTACCCAGCCCCAGCCCCATTGGCTCGAAGCCAACATCGTTGACAGCCCGCGCCCAAAAAGAACCAATCATGATGCCCAGACGAGAACGTGGGAAGTATTGTGTATGGAGATTACCCAGCCCCATTGGCTCGCAGCCAACATCGTTGACAGCCCGCGCCCAAGCTATGAATTTCTTGACACGGAACTCACGGAAGATCTAATGAATTAAAATTACGGAATTGCAAAAGCAGGAATGAAAATTTCACAATACCGTCACGTACGACCGTGGTCTAGTACTGTCTAGTACCTGTCTATAGAATGCACATACATGTCCAGCGCGTGCACAGTATTTATGCACACCTGGACTGTTTATATCTAGGTCAGCGGTATTCAATGCCGGTTCCGCCGTCCACCCTTTGATGTTTGAAGACAAATTAAGCGGTAACAAAATGCCACTCGCGCTACAGTTTCTTCTAAGAAATGCAACTACAAACACGCGGCATTCTAGACAAAGCAAGCGTCTGGTACTTTGTCACCCGCGTTCTCGGTCTAATCTTCAAAAGATCGGGATTTGTTTTTGCTCGCCCGCAACTTGATTGATGTCTTCTTGGCGTACTACGCTCCAAAAATGGAAGGGTCGATTTAAAAAAAATAGATTAAGGTTAACCGAACCGGAAAAACGTAACCGTGTAACCGTTTGAACGGTCGGTTAACCGTGTAACCGTGTAACCGTTGCAGGCTTATCACCAAGACAAGTTATCAAACTACTACTACTAGTTCAAAGAATGTCACTAAGACACGTTTTAAATAATGAAATGATCAAAATGTATACCCAAACGTTTTATGTATAACGTTAACCATAGAGCAAGGACCAGAACGTTAACCCACTAATTTCAGTATTATAAAAGCACATTCAGCCAACCATAGGAATTATTTGAGCATAGTTCAAAACGAAATTGCTAAAACCATACCAAGTGTTTCTGCAAGTGCTTGTCGGCTTCATCAAAACTGTTGGAGTTATCTTCGCTTGGCAGACAAGCACTCTCACCAGTCTCCTCTTCAGCCAGCGACAATGCAGACTCCCTGACAATCCAATCTATATGCTGGTCGACTTCAGCTTGGATCTTTCTCCGTTTTGTCCGTGAAGTTATCTGGTTCGATGCCATTTCTTTTCCAAGAGCTGTTCAAAGTTTATTAATGGAAGGATAAACACTAGTTGAAAAACAAATTTAAAAAGGATGCGGCCTCAAGAAGGGGACGATCTTTATATTTATATTTTAGAAACATGGAAAAGCACACACCCAGGCCCCAAAATGACCCATGGCACTCACAGCAATTGCCGTGGCTTGATATTGCAACATAGATTCATTTGGGTGAATCAATTGAGACACTTACATTTATATCAGTATGTGTTATAAACAAAAGCTCGGTTGATGTTTCTAGTTGCAGGCTGCACTTTCCCTTGCAACTTGATACCAAATCACTCCGCACTGCACAATAACTGTAAGAAAAGAAAAAAAAGATCACCAAATTAAAATCAATAAATAATGTGGAAGATGGAACTCTGCCATACTTATTTGACTTGTCTTAACACTTTCCATAAAAATGATCAATTTGCCAAAGCTTCGAGACTTGTAGTAAATTGTACATTAAAGGTACATGTATGATATAGCTTTGGTAAACAAAAAATCTGGATAAGTTTCAATCTGAAAGCTGAATGTTTACAAAGGTGAAACTTGTACCAATCCCCCTGCAACACTCGAAATGAACACAATATGAATATCACAAAAATTACTGATAAAATAGAAACCGTTATTCGCTGTGCTCTCGAAAACGTGAACACCGATTTTGATGAAATTTTCACAGCTTAGTTTTAGTTTTATGTGTATTTTGAAATCTAGATGATTGGAATGAATGCATTAATCAATCCTGCCAATGATCATACATGTACCTTCAATGTTAAATACTAAAGTTGTACTAATAATATACAGCTTAATGCCAAAGACATGGAAATAAATTTTAATATTACAATGTCAACAACCTTGTTTGTCAGAAAACAACCATTTGAATTATGCGATTAACGTTAATCGTAGCTACGGTGCAGCCCTATTTTCATGTTTGTCTAACTCTAGACTAAGCTTTTGAATAATTAATAGGCCTAACGTTAATACTACTACTAGGCCTTTAGCCTAGGCCCAATGAACATGCATGCCCTAAGTGCCTAACGTCATGAACGTTAGACGTAGTTAAACATTTTTTTTACCTCATTGGCTGATCGTAGACATATATCCTAAATTAATTCTATTCTAATCCAATATGTTTCTATTGCCGTTTGTGTTTCTTCGTTGATAGAATTTTAGTGAAATAGACTTTGACAACATAATTAACATGAAAACATACTGAAACTGTAGTAGTAGGCCTATATCAGTATCACACTCACAGTATCATCAGCCTCACTTCAGCAATTGCGTGCCCGTACTGGCCGTAGTCGTAGAGTGTTGTGCAAAAAAACTCAACTATACCTTGTAAAAAACATCCTTACTGCATTAGCAGATTAGATCAAGAAAAAAGAGTCCTCTCTATTTCACTTTCTGAACGATGAAATCACCGCAAATGTAAAAATTCTCTTGTGTTAGAACTAGCACTACCAGTACCACTACCAGTACCACT
>CM055823.1:1583107-1618542 GCA_029582265.1 Zoroaster sp. YZ-2022
AAAAGGACAGCATGGAATCGGGTGGCATTTTGACCGTTACCGTCATCACACTCGACAGGGCATGAATCGGAGTGGCGCTATGAAGGGTCACTGCCAATCAATCGACAAGGGGTATGCGATTGGAGTGGCCCCACAAAGGGACACTGTTTAAGCCCGTGAATAATATAATTAATAAATATTGGGCATTTTAAAGCGCTTTAAACAAAATTGTCAAGCACCTGTACATTATTACCCTGCTCATCAGGCGCATTTAATCATTCCAGAAACCATCTCAGCTCCTGGGAGTACAGCCCAATTGTTGCCATTTCGGCTATGCGTAAAGCACTAAAACACAACAACCAACTCTGCCTCACGGGTGCCCATTTACCCTGGGTGGAGAAAAGCAATTATGGTAAAACCATGCGCGCTGCTCAAGGTACTCATTGACACGATCGCGCTTGGGATTCGAACCCACATTCACGCATGGCGACTCAATCATCAGAACACAACCACGATGCACTAAACCACGCTCGACCATGGCATCTCCATGACCTGTATTAAACCAGCCTGATCACTGAGTTAATCTCGCAAACCAGCACCCCTGATTCCATGTCCCTCTTGATCGTGATGTTCTTTTTTTCTCTATTACGGTTTGGTGATGCGTTTTATTTGTTTTTTGTTTTGTTTGTTTGTTTTTGAATTATGTTTGTTTTGTTGTTTTATTGGGTGTTCGGTATGCGCCCGAAACACCATTGTTATTGTTCGGTGTTTTTTTTTGGTGTTCGGGTATGCACCTGAAACAACACCTATTGTTAAATTGTTCGGTTTTTTTTTTTTTTCTTTTCTTCTCCTTCTTCTTCTTCTTCATCTTCTTCTTCTTCTTTTCCCGGGATCGATTGTCTACAAAAAACACATACTTGCAAACCCTTCATATGAACTTGAAACTTGGCATATACTTAGAACATAACACGTAGATGAAAACATAATTTGTTACGCTGGCTTATTGGGTCATCAGATATCGGAATTTTGATAAATCAAAAGATATTAGCTAAAACGTTTTCACTTTCGTTGCATGAATCAAGCAGCTACATGTATACGCGGCGCTGCACGATCTTTTGTCATTACAATGGAACTCCATGTACAATCGACGCTGTTAAATTTGGGTCTTGGGAATTCCGTGGCGAAAATGGATTGCCAACGTCTCTTTGGTTACAATGGAGCTCCATACAATCGAATCACGCAAAATTGTTTGTTACAGTGTGTTACTGTATTTCGTGTAAATGGATCGCCAACACAATTCACAGTCATAAAGGGTAGGTATCTGAATTTTAAATTTTTTAAAGAGGTTTTCCTGTATTTATCTTCGTGTTTTTATAGAAGAAAGGCCATTTCTTTAGAGGGGACTACAGAGTTCGGGTCGTTGCATTGTACCTGTTTAATTACAACGTTACTCGTTAGTTATAGGCCTACGTAGGGAAGCTACGCGAACATACTTTGGATGGTAAATAACCTTTTCCGTTTTCTAACAAAATACAGAAACAGATGTCACCAAAATGTATTTAGGAATATAAATAAGGATAAGGAAAATTCAGTTAGTAGATATATATGGCAATTTTCAGAGAAAATTTTTATGCCATATTTTGTAATTTTGTGGCTTAAAAATCTTCAGAAGTTTATAATAAATTAACATTAACTAGTGATTTACATGCATCTACAATTTTTGTACCATTAGTAACAGATCGCTAATTGTCAAAAGATATTTATAAAAGATGACCCTAATTTGGCCTCCTCATCGTTCCGGGAAGTCAAAGCTAATATTTAAAAAAAAACCATCTCAACAACCACAAGAGGTAATCACAATTTTTGTAAATTATTGTACAGACCGATTTGACCTTACTTACCCTGTCCAAACCGGAAGTCAAAGTTTAATATTAAAAAATCATATCTCAAACAACCACAACAGGTAAACGGAATTTTTGCACTATTGTATAGATTGTTAATTGTCGAAAAATATTTACAAAACATGACCCATTTGACCCATTACTTCCTGTCAAACCGAGTCAAAGTTTAACTTTATTAAAAAAAATCATATCTAACAACCCAACAAAAGGTTAAATTTACAATTTTTGTACCATTGTGGTGATCTGTTAATT
Organism: Zoroaster sp. YZ-2022; assembly: GCA_029582265.1. NCBI lineage: Eukaryota > Metazoa > Echinodermata > Asteroidea > Forcipulatida > Zoroasteridae > Zoroaster > Zoroaster sp. YZ-2022. The sequence goes on from CM055823.1 coordinate 1,585,240, forward strand.
GTCAAAAAATATTTACAAAAAGGGGTGACCCCAATTTGACCTTTACTTCCTGTCCAAACCGGAAGTCAAAGTTAATATTTACAAAAATAATATCTCAACAACCACAAGAGGTAAATTCAAAATTGTTGTAATTTATTATACAGATGCTAGTTAATTGTCGAAAAAATATTTACATAATAAAGGTGATCCCAATTTGACCTTACTTCCTGTCCAAAACCGGGAAGTCAAAGTTTAAATTTAACAAAATCATATTCTTAACAACCACAAAGAGGTAAATTGACATTTTTTAAATATTGTATAGATTTAATTGTCGAAAAAATATTTACACAAAGGTGATCCCAATTTGACCTTACTTTCCTGTCCAAACCGGAAGTCAAAGTTTAATATTTAAAAAAATCATATCTCAACAACCACAAGAGGTAAATTCACAATTTTTTGTACCATTGCACAGATCGTTAATTGTCAAAAATATTTACAAAAGGTGACCCTTAATTCGACCTTACCATTCCTGTCCAAACCGGAAGTCAAAGTTTAATATTTCAAAAATCATATTCAACAACAAATCACAAGAGGTAAATTCACAAATTTGGTACCATTATACAGATCGTTAATTGTTAAAAAATATTTATACCCCAATTTGACCTTACTTCCTGTCCAAACCGAAGTGAAAGTTAATATTTAAAAAAATCATATCTCAACAACCACTAGAGGTAAATTGACATTTTTGTACCATTGTACATATTGTTAATTTGTCAAAAGTATTTACACAAGGTATTTTAAAATTTGACCTTACTTCCTGTCCAAACCGGGAAAGTCAAAGTTTAATATTAAAATAATTTTTAAAATTCAGTATTGTATTATTCAAATAAACTTCTCGCGAGAACTCAACAGACGTTAACATTTGACCCTCCAAACACTTCGGTTGTAAGGACGCAACCATTTTAACTTCAACCGAACACCTTGTTTTTTTGTGACAAAACTTATCTAGTTTTTTAATTTTTTTTTCTCTCCTTCTTCTTCTTTCTTTCCGGACCGATTGTCTACAAAAAAAACACATACTTGCAAACTTTCATGAACTTGAAACTTGGCACATACTTAGAACATAAATACCCCGGGATGAACATAATTTGTCACATCCATTATTGGGTCATCAGATATCGAATTTCGATCTAATCATACTTTATTAGTTAAAACGTTTTGATTACGTTTTAAATGAAAGACTACACGGCTTTTTCAACGCTAAAAAAGTGCGCCTCTGTTGGTGAATGTAAATCAGCTCTGGTCGTGCTCATATTATGTATGTGCAACGTAATTTGGTGAATGTAAACCAGCTCTGGTCGTGCTATTATGTATGCACGTAAAATCATATCTCAACAACCACAACAGGTAAATTGACGGTTTTTGCACCATTGTACAGATTGTTAATTGTCGCAAAATTATTTAATAAAGGTGACCCCAATTTGATCCTTACTTCCGTCCAAACCGGAAGTCAAATTTATCAATGTTTAAAATCTTATCTCTAATAAACCAATAAGAGGTAAATTGAAATTTTTTGTATCATTGTATAAGATTGTTAATTGTCAAAAAATATTTACACAAAGAAAATTTGACCCCAGGTGACCTTACTTCCTGTCCAAACCGAGAAGTCAAAGTTTAATGTTTAAAAAATCATATCTCCACAACCACAAGAGGTAAATTGACATTTTTGTATCATTGTATAGGTTGTTAATTGTGAAAAAATATTTTACAAAAAGGTGACCCCTAATTTGACCTTAACTTCCTGTCCAAGCCGAAGTCAAAGTTAATATTTAAAAATCATATCTCTCAACAACTACAAGAGGTAAATTCAATTTTTGTACCATTGCACAGAGATCGTTAATTGTCAAAAATATTTACAAAAAGGTAACCCCAATTCTGACCTACTTCCGTCCAAACTGAAGTCAAAGTTAATATTTTCAAAAATCATATCTCCAACAACCACAAGAGGTAAATTTCACAAAATTTGGTACCATTATACAGATCGTTAATTGTCAAAAAATATTTATATCCCCAATTCTGACCTTACTTCCTGTCCAAACCGGAAGTCAAAGTTAATATTAAAATAATTTCTAAATTCAGTACGCTGTATTCAAATAAAATTCTCATGAGAACTTTAACAGACGTTAACATTTGACTTCTCCAACACTTCGAATTTATGACGTAACCATTTTTTTTTTTTCTTTTTAGGTGTTCGGGTATGCGCCCGAAACACCTATTGTTATTGTTCGGTTTTTTTTTTTTTTTTTTTTTCTTCTCCTTCTTCTTCTTCTTCTTCTTTTCCGGATCGATTGTCTACAAAAAAACACATACTTGCAAACTTCATATGAACTTGAAACTTGGCACATACTAGAAACATAACACGTAGATGAAACATAATTTGTCACGTCATTATTAGGTCATCAGGAATATCGAATTTCGATCAATCATACTTTATTAGTTAAAACGTTTTGATTACGTTGCAAATGAAAGACCACACGGCTTTTTCAACGCTAAAAATGCGCCCTCCGTTGGTGAATGTAAATCAGCTCTGGTCGTGCTCATTATGTATGCCATGTTTAAAAGGGAAATTGAGCGGTACGCTAATATGGATTGTCGCTCTCTATCGTAAAAAACGATTGTCTAAAAAACACATACTTGCAAACTTGTACGAACTTGAAACTTGGGCATATACTTAAAACTTAACACGTAGAAGAAACATAATTTGTGACGTCGCTGATTAGGCTTACCAGATATCGAATTACAATAAATCAAATTTTAATATTTAAAAAATCATACCCCAACAACACAAAAGGTAAATTCACAATTTTTGTACCATTGTAGATTGTTAATTGTCAAAAATATATTACACAAAGGTGACCCCAATTTGACCTTACGCTTCCTGTCCAAACCCGGAAGTCAAAAGGTTTAACAAGTTTAACAAATCATATCTCCACAACCACAAGAGGTAAATTGACATTTTTTTAAAATCATTGTATAGATTATTAATTGTCGAAAATATTTACACAAAGGTGATCCCAATTGACCTATATTTCCTGTCCAAACCGGAAGTCAAAGTTTAATATTTAAAAATCATATCTCAACAACTACAAGAGGTAAATTCACAATTTTGTACCATTGCACAGATCAGTAATTGTCAAAAAATAGTTTACAAAAGGTAAACTTAATTTGTGCTTACTTCCTGTCCAAACCGGAAGTCAAAGTTAATATTAAAATAATTTCTAAATTCGGTGTTGTGTATTGTATTCAAAAAAACTTCTCGCGAGAACTTCAACAGACGTTAACATTTGACTTCTCAACACTTCGAATTTATGACGTAACCATTTTAATCTAACCCGAACACCTTGTTTTTGTTGTGACAAAACTTATATCTAGATTGTTTTTTGTTTGTTATTTTTTAGTTTGTTTGTTTTTGCCAGCCTTTGAAATAAGTGATACATTATGTATACGTCATATGTGGAAATAGACCAAAGCATTATCCATACATAGTATGGGTGCCAAAAACCCTCACAATTCAGGCAAACGTTTATACCCAATGAAATAGTCGTTTTAAAAACAAAAAGCGGCAGATTCATGGCAAAATCAAAATCAAAAATCAAAATGCCGACGCAAGGGTCTGATGAGGCGATGCACGCCGAGACCAAAGGGCTCTGCAAACAAGACTTTAGGGTCTACATACACTACAAATGCATGACAGAGATTTAAAACTATTAAGATCTTAATAAATGTTGAAGTATCGTGCGAGGGAATTATATAAAATATAATAATAATCTCAAAATCGTCACAATGGTTTTGAATTGAGGGAGCTTCCGTTATCTGTATCTCAGACATTGTAGTCCAGGTTATTCAGACGTCATGCCTGCCCTTTTTCGTAAACTGTGACAATGATGAAAATTGTGCATAAGTAATCATCAAAAATGAGGCACATTCTCCACCAGTCTGGGAACTTAAATCGGATCTAGGGCAAAGTCCCGAGGATTTCCATATCACCACTTCCTCCTGTTTAAAAAATGATACGTTTGATTTTAATTATAACCTGTCAAAGTAACAAAGTAAATAAACAAAAAATCTCATTGGAATTGAACCTAAGTCCTTTTGGGCAAGAGTCCTGAGGAATTCCCTTTGGGCCCACTTCCTTACTGTTAACAAATTGTTAATTCTTTTGATTTTAATCTTGAGAATGGGCCCGGAGTTAAAAACAAAACCATAATTAAGGACCTACTGGGCAGACGCCCATGATTGGGAGTTATTTAATTTTACCAACTTTTATATTCTTCCCCTTCAAACATGTACAGGCCTATTAGAAACAAGACTAAATCATTAATTTAAATTTAAAAAACTGATATTAATCTAGCCTGGCTTGTACATGCCCCTGAAGATTTTAGTTGAAGGCGCCCTCTGTTGTCAGTATATAATAAAAGTTCCTTGGAGTCCATATGCACTGAAAGACATTTGATGAAGATGTGATATGTGCCCATAGGGCACGATTGAGAAATTTGCATCGTGACCTATTGTTATAAACAGTAGACCATTTCAAAGAAAAATGTTTTTACTGGGAAGTTTACAAGAAGTCCCAAACCTTCCACTGGGACCCTTTGGTCCACTGAAAAGAGAAATTAATTTGGTTTAAGTTTAATATTAAAAGGGACAATATCATGTGACTTGATCAACAGGAAAATGAATCGGGAACTTTGGTTTTAGATTAACTTAGTGACTGGAAAATATAGTAGCCATGATATCACCGTCAGGTAAACTTGACGCCGAACCATGAAATATTGTGTTCATCTTAATCTAAGACAACCGATTTCACGTTCGTGTTAAAAGTTTGCTTTGATCTGATTGTGAATGATATTGTCCCTTTAAACCAAAAGAATAGACACGAGTGAGGCCTGTATACAAACAAATCACAATAGGACCGCCTTCTGAAAGTTTACCCAGGAAGAGGATGCTAAGTACTGATAATATTTATCCAGACGTTGAATTTTTTTATTTTAAAACAATATAAATTGGGTTGTGTATTAGAGTTTGAAGCTTTGTATGGAACATGAAGTTTGTCAAGGCCCATGTACTCCGGCCCCCCACGTCTGGGCAGGGCTGGATACCACCATATGGGCACTTTGGGCACGTGCCCAGGGCCCCTGGGAATCAGGGGGGCCCTCCATGGTGGTCGAAAAAAAATTTCAAAAGAAAATTTCAAACATTTTTTTCCAAAATTTTTTTCCCAAAATGTTTTTATCTAATTTTATTTATTTATCTAATAGATAAAAAAAAGTTGATACATGTACTTAGTTACTTTCCACCACTGAATAATAGTGAATGAAAATTAATAAATCCTTTGAAATAGTATGTTTTTGTGTTGTTATTTTACACTTTTATTGATTAAATCAACTTTATTTCATGAAAGTCAAGTCAACTGGTTGAAATTCATTTTCTATTGAATGCCAGCTTAGCATGGAGGCCTTTTTTGGCCCGTCTGTCTGACAGACTCACAATGATCAGAGAAGTTGAGGACCTATTTTTCAGTTGGACAAAATAAGGTATCTAAATATTGACAATCACCAAATTGTAAATATTTTGGGGAAAATGAAAAAACTCAAAATTTTGCGTATCACGGGGCCTTCGCGCTATGACCACCACTCTTCTTGCCACGGTCCGCTTCGCGGCCGCACGCATAACGACCCGTGCCCGGGGGGGCCCTTGGGTTTCAGGTGCCCTAGGGCCCTCAGAGGTGTTAATCCTGCCCTGCGTCTGGCACACACACGTGTACATGATTGGGTTTGTGCGTGATGCGTATGTAACCACTCGTGCAGTGCGTGGGAGAACCCACCCCAAAACTAGTGTCTCCATTCCAGGGGAGACAGGGGGGGTGCATCACTTTTCTAGGAGGGCATGCCAACCCTTGAACATTTTGTATCCTGCAGCCTCAAAATGGGGGGGACCTATTTTCAAAATTCTGAAAGCGGGGGCACCTGGGCACAGACCTCAGCAGAGGAGAGGACGTTCTGTCTCCCCCTCCATAGTTACAACCACTGAATTAACTTAACGTATTGATTTTCATTGTCGGCCCCAAGAGTTAAGTGTCCACGGCAGCCAATTGGGTGTGAAGGATTTGTTGAAAAACCTCAAAAGTGGAAGTTTTCAGAGTTATGGATAATTGTCCGTTGGCCTTGCCTGTATTGAACAATTAGGCAATTCCCGAACGTGAGACATGGTTCATTCATATTGTTATCTTCCCGGTCTATAATGTATTAATGTTCCATTGGTATGCCTGTCAACTTTGTCACGATGTTATTGTCATCATTTGTTTGCAAGGAATTGTCCAAATTCAAAACGACCCGGTTCAGTTCAACGGTATCCATCGCCAGAGAGGCGCGTATATACGACCACTGTCAAACAAAATGGCACCTACATTGAAAAATTAAAAACGTCTTTCTCTACGGTAAAAAACTAACGTCTTTCATCTGTTGAATGCATCTGTATTTTGCGGGTAAGTTCATACAGAAATAGCTCAAGTTTCAAAGAGCTTTGTGATTACACAGCAAGAAAGGTGTTACCCGCAATAACGTTAGGCGGCGTGTTTAACACTGCCACGCGTCGGTATGGGCTAATGGGTCACCAAGCAACAGCTAACCTAACATAATACACCAACGTACCATTGCCAATTATTGAAGGGTTGTATTATCCTTTAATTTACCTTCCACTTAAAATGACGCAATAAGGTGGCGCATATGAATCGTTCCTGGACGTAACTTACAAATGAAATTAGCAGTTTGCGTGATTTAGTTTGTTTCAGGAAGGATTCTTGTAAATGCTGAATTTCAATGTACGATCATGTCGAGTGGACGTCTTGAGCGCCGTTTTTGAGACGCACACAGGCCCAAACTAACCAGTGGTCAACATAAAGATTTCTTTTCACAACCATGATATTAATGTTTCATTTTCTCAATAATTTTTCCACTACCGTCGAAATAAACACCAACGAATTAAGTAGCCTTCGTTCACTTCTTCTATAAGGAATGTGTCCAATTTGATGATCAGTATTTCTTTAAAAATTGTCAAATGCTAAAGCATTCATATATTTTTGCTTCCACAGACAACAGCTTGTTGACAGCATAGAACAATAAAATCACAGATGTTCCGTGAAAAAAAGATTGAGGTCATGTAAATCTTCATACTATATGTATTCTAATAAAACCAGTGAGCAAACAACTTCTTCACATTCACACACCAACTTTCCAGTAGGCTAAACTTACACAATTTCACTATAAATTTTATTTTTTGCAACGACGCATGTTACTAAGCTTATGCAAACCAGTAATGTCTGCCATACCAGTGTAAGTCTTGTTAATCACGTATTGGACGACTACATGTATAATACTTTTATGTTGGGGGACAATAATGAATGAATACAACTGCTACTTTTCTGTTGGTACATTGTTAGCCCCACTAATGAACAGCCCACTAATGTTAGTTGAATATAGTATAATGCCTTGATCAGATTTTTTTTTTTTCCCCAAATTTGTCAAGTTATATGGCAGGGTCATATCAAATTGAAAGTCGGGTTGAGAGAGAAGATCCAACGGTGCAATTTGTTTTTTTAGATACCTTTTCGTTCCTGATATGTATTTGACCATATGAATTTGTAAAATCATTGCGGGTGTGCGCTGATTTGACCATCAAAGCAAAATGGTAACTCATTTACACATAAATGTTGAGTTATTCATCAAACTGAAGCTATTAATTAACCCTCTTACACATGGAGGGAATACCGATCCACAAGAATTCTGCTCTTGATAACCTTCGAGTACACACATGTACATGTACAATAGGTTGTCAAACATTGATGGAGGGGACAAATTTTTGGCGAATACTAATTAGATAGATAAAACTTGCCGATACTGATACGGTGGAAAGATATAGGTATCGACAGCCACTTTTAAGGTTTTTTGGGGGAAAATATTTTGCAAACCACTAACAAGTAAAAAAATGATTCTATCGATTTTTGGGGGTACAAAAAGCGAAATATATCTTTAAATCCACTTTTATGATGGTTTTCAGATTTTATTTCCATTCTAAAAAACCTTCCTTCAAAAAAGAGGAGGATCCTATGTATAGTTGCCACTGCGCAAGATACAGTGACCGTGTTGGTCACTAGCGGGAGTTAACAAGATCATCAGACTGACATGACTGGAGAAATCATTGTACCAAAAAGCCCATTTTTTCATGAAATAAATATCCCAAATAATTTGAAGAACATGTCTATCATCATCCATATGTTCTCCAACCTTAATGGGTAGGTAAGATTACATTATTGGTTTATATTGAATGAGAAAAAGTGGCGGTCGATAGACATTCTACCCGATACAGTTTGTTAAGTTATTTTTTTGATGGTGCATCCCAAATTTTTAGACTCATTTTCTTGACAGACCGATCACCTACGATGCCACGTTCAACAGGGAATAGTCAAGTTTGGTCCCTTTTTTGAAAAAGGGCCCAAATTGGTCAAATTCATTCTTTCAAGAAACAAGGGTTTGTGAAAGGTTTATTTTATGTAACTAAAGTTCATTGTGATAGAAACAAATTAATATTCAAGTTCTGATTTTATATTCGTAATATTTTGCAGGTTTGTTGGGTTTCATAATATTAAATATTATTTTGGTAATGCAAAGTGTCATATTCAAAGCCAACATGACGCATGGGATATCCTTATTTAGAAGGCAGGGCACGGCAAGGTGCAAGCATGAATTGTTTTCCCCTAGCGCAGGTTAGTTCCGCCCACATGACCTGTGCTCATTGTCACATTATTCAAACGTGTTTTGTGGAACATCCATGTCAACTATATCGAAGGCGCTCTGATCACGCCCACACCAGTGATCATTGTCTTCTGATATGATAGTCAAGCCTGACGCAGTCACGTGTGAGGCCACTGTAGCGTGATGGCCGGGCGCGCATGTGATCATTGGGCTTTTTTTGTACCACCAACACAGTCTGTGTGCCACGTCAAATTGCTGTCATAAAATTGTTGTAAAGATGATCTTCAAATTAAAATGGCCGCCTTCATTGAAATCTGGGAAAGAATGTCAAAGCCAACCATCACTCGTGCACAATGTCTGTTACTTTTTTAGCAGGCCAAAATGGCCAACAGCTCCTTTTGATGTGCATACATTCATTGCCCAAAATCTCCCAAAATATAATCGTCCATTCCTCACTTGAATATATTTTTATTTTCCAGATTTAGTTGGGAAGATGAGACAACAGAATATTCTAGTTTCTGCCATCATTGACCATGATGACATGACGAGAGATGCTGTGTCTATACTACTGATGGAAGGATCATTGTTTTCAGATCAACCAACAAGCGACAGCTACCACAGCTCATCAGCCTTCAACAGTCTTAAGCCATGAAAAACATGAGGGTCAACCAGTTTCATGTCTTTTATCATGTATTAGGTAGGTTCACAGTTCACAGTAAGCAAATGGGCCTATTAGGAGTTAGGGTTAATTGCTTACGAGTTTTTTATAGAATAACTCCTGTAATTGGTAAATTATCTTTTGTTTTATCACTAGAGAAAAACAACTTGTTATGGTTTCTTGTCATAGACCGGTGTATATTTTGAGCCTGGTGCAGTTTCACCTTCGAGGCTCTTTTGTAAACATGTGATGTCATTGGTCACATCGTCTATACTCAACTTCTAAAAACTGGCCAACATACATTGTAGGTAATGAAATGATTTGTATGTTTTTACCACAGATGATACATCTGCAAGTAGATTCAACCTCCAACAACGAAAATCACCCATATGTATTCCCAACATTATCGGTAAGTTTTCTAAAAAGCAAATTATACCGACTGAAATTTCTTCGCTTGAATTTTTTCTTATTTAAGGCCAAAAACATTTTAAAATGTACATAATCAGTTGAACTGGGAATTGTGATATAAAATTAAGCGGGTCCACTTGTCGCATAATGAAATTTAAAAAAACATTGTGGAAATGGAAGCTTCTATTTTTAAATGTAGGATTAGTTTACACGTTTTGTGAATTTGAAAAAATTTCAGTGATTTTATTGCCATGTAGGAGGAAGAAAGTTATGAGTATTATTTAAACATAAATTTCCCCATTTTTAAAAATTTGAGATTTTCAATTTCAAGTAATTAAGGAGTAGTATGCTCTTGGAACCCAACCTAGTTTACAATATAAGTACGAACTGCTCGTTTTTGTAGAATAAATACATGTAGTGTGTACATGTATTTTTGTAGAATAAACAGTGTGTAGCTTGTTACTAAAGTGTAGTGAGTTTACCCAAAGTATTTAGATGATTTTTATTCAGATAAAGGACAAGATATTAACATGATCATTCCATTAGATTAATTCAAATAAAGAATAAAATAATTTGATTGTTACAAGGACCTTGTTCAGTAAGAAATGTTTCAGTTGATTCATTATACACATGTACGTATGTATACGTACCAACATTTAAAAAAGGTTATTAGACAAAATATTAACTTCATTCCATGAGAGATTCTATCCAAAAATACTTTGAATTTGGTGCTTTTTAAACTTCTTTTGATTTACACATGATGTCATATTTGCTTTAGATTATACTCAAAGGTGGAGTTTCGTAGGAGTTGTGACACGATCAGGCCTCGAACCGTGTTCAAAGGGCACGACAATAATTGCCATGCTTTTTCTCAAATTTGAAGGGCATCACGGCAATTTTGTAAATTTCGAAGAACTTTCCTGCATTTTTTAATTTGGGGCACAGCGGCAAAAACAAAATTAACAAGTTTGCTCTCTTACAACGATCTTTCGGGGCATTTTTATTACTTTATTTGATTTGCTATATCAGTATAACGGTTTAATTTATTCTCAAACTTTTGTACTTACCGGCGTCGCGGAATTGATTATTCAACACTGTCAATGTCATATTATGCGTGCATGTTTGAAAATTCGCATATGAATAGGCCAACTTCTACTGTCACGGGTACCAATGAGCGTTCATTTCAACACACACTGTCACATGGACAAGCGTTTGCAAACAATTTGGTGGAAGCAGGTTGTGCGCCGCCATAGCGTTATAACCGATGGCGAGCGGCTTTCTGCTGCTGATGAGGTGTTACGCCTAAGCTTCGTCGTCGCATCACGCGCGCTCGCGGCGCAGCCATTTTAACTCACACTCGCCCGATTCCGTTGTGGCCATGCGCGTAGCGGCAGCGTTTACTCACCGTTTGCTTAGTGAATGGAGCGCAGCGGCCCTGGACAGGTAAAAAATTCTCGTCTGATTGTGTCATTCGAACTTGAAGGGAGTATTTTGGCGTTGATGATGCATGTTCACAATACTAAAGGGCACCGACGGGCAGTCAAATAAAAGAACGGCGACAATTTATTGCCGTGAAATGTCGATGATTTCGAGGCATCAGGCAAAGGCACAGGGCACCGGCGGCGGTGCCGTCGGTAATTTCGAGCCCTGCGATCTCGGCGTTCCAAACTATTATGCAGTATAAAGGCATTGAGTGTGTCATGCATTGTGCGTTTATATGTAGCATATTGTGCCAATGTGCTATCTACAATTACAAGAATTATCTTACATGTATGTCAAAGAAATTAAGATATAAGGGTGAAGTTTGTGCCACTACTCTGGGGATTGAGATTACTTTTTAAAATATTGACAATAAATTAGTGATGGGATGGTTAACCGACCAAAACTGCACTAACCGTTTATAAAATTTTCCGGCTAACCGACCAACCATTTTGGAAGAATTTTTTGCCCATTTTGTTGTTCTAGACTTTTTTTTTGCTGCATTGGTTATTAAACAATCATTGCAGAAATTTGATTGATCAATGCTTTTTGATTCAAAATGTACACATGTATGCATATTGTGCCATTTGCCAATGATCTAGTTTGTGTGACCGTCAGGTGCTGACTTTCGGTTAACTGACCATGAAAGATTCGGTTAAACTGTGAACTCATGCATAGTACAGTATGAAAGATTCAGTTAAACTGTTAGTGAACTAACTGGTAACTCACAGCACTAGTTTGTACATGATCTGTTTGCATACATGCATGGTACACACATGCATTGGTCATAGTACAGTATGAAAGATTCAGTTAAACTGTTAGTGAACTAACTGGTAACTCCCAGCACTAGTTTGTACATGATCTGTTTGTATACATGTATGGTACACACATGCATTGGTCATAGTACAGTATGAAAGATTCAGTTAAACTGTTAGTGAACTAACTGGTAACTCCCAGCACTAGTTTGTACATGATCTGTTTGCATACATGTATGGTACACACATGCATTGGTCATAGTACAGTATGAAAGATTCAGTTAAACTGTTAGTGAACTAACTGGTAACTCCCAGCACTAGTTTGTACATGATCTGTTTGCATACATGCATGGTACACATGCATTGGTCATAGTACAGTATGAAAGATTCAGTTAAACTGTTAGTGAACTAACTGGTAACTCCCAGCACTAGTTTGTACATGATCTGTTTGCATACATGTATGGTACACACATGCATTGGTCATAGTACAGTATGAAAGATTCAGTTAAACTGTTAGTGAACTAACTGTTAACTCCCAGCACTAGTTTGTACATGATCTGTTTGCATACATGCATGGTACACATACATTGGTCATAGTACAGTATGAAAGATTCAGTTAAACTGTTAGTGAACTATAACTGGAAACACCCAGCAATATTTTGTACAAGATCTGTTTGCATACATGTATGGTACACACATGCATTGGTCATAGTACAGTATGAAAGATTCAGTTAAACTGTTAGTGAACTAACTGGTAACTCACAGCACTAGTTTGTACATGATCTGTTTGCATACATGTATGGTACACACATGCATTGGTCATAGTACAGTATGAAAGATTCAGTTAAACTGTTAGTGAACTAACTGTTAATTCCCAGCACTAGTTTGTACATGATCTGTTTGCATACATGCATGGTACACATACATTGGTCATAGTACAGTATGAAAGATTCAGTTAAACTGTTAGTGAACTAACTGGTAACTCCCAGCACTAGTTTGTACATGATCTGTTTGCATACATGCATGGTACACACATGCATTGGTCATAGTACAGTATGAAAGATTCAGTTAAACTGTTAGTGAACTAACTGTTAACTCCCAGCACTAGTTTGTACATGATCTGTTTGCATACATGCATGGTACACACATGCATTGGTCATAGTACAGTATGAAAGATTCAGTTAAACTGTTAGTGAACTAACTGTTAACTCAGCACTAGTTTGTACATGATCTGTTTGCATACATGCATGGTACACACATACATTGGTCATAGTACAGTATGAAAGATTCAGTTAAACTGTTAGTGAACTAACTGTTAACTCCAGCACTAGTTTGTACATGATCTGTTTGCATACATGCATGGTACACACATGCATTGGTCATAGTACAGTATGAAAGATTCAGTTAAACTGTTAGTGAACTAACTGTTAACTCCCAGCACTAGTTTGTACATGATCTGTTTGCATACATGCATGGTACACACATGCATTGGTCATAGTACAGTATGAAAGATTCAGTTAAACTGTTAGTGAACTAACTGTTAACTCCCAGCACTAGTTTGTACATGATCTGTTTGCATACATGCATGGTACACATGCATTGGTCATAGTACAGTATGAAAGATTCAGTTAAACTGTTAGTGAACTAACTGGCAACTCCAGCACTAGTTTGTACATGATCTGTTTGCATACATGCATGGTACACACATACATTGGTCATAGTACAGTATGAAAGATTCAGTTAAACTGTTAGTGAACTAACTGGTAACTCCCAGCACTAGTTTGTACATGATCTGTTTGCATACATGCATGGTACACACATACATTGGTCATAGTACAGTATGAAAGATTCAGTTAAACTGTTAATGAACTAACTGGTAACTCCCAGCACTAGTTTGTACATGATCTGTTTGCATACATGCATGGTACACACATACATTGGTCATAGTACAGTATGAAATCATTAAAAAAAATTCCTGAGACTTAGCATCGCAAAATGTTATTAAAATAGTGATTCGTGTTATCAATGATTTTCTATATATCTATTCATTTGTACTCGCTTGCCGATGGTTTCAAAGATAATAAGTAATTAAATACATGTAACATACATGTACTTCAACATACCATTTTAGGAAAACATTAATCAGAACAGCTCCGTCCAGAGGACAAACACTTAAGGTCTACATGGTTAAAATTTTAAATTTAAGTAAAAAAATGTCAAGAACCATTGATGAATAATACAAGTAATAAAAGCATATGAAACTTTCTGGTTAAAATTTTTCCCACAAAAAAAAATAAATTGCTGTAAACATCATTTCCTATCTGACATGAATTGAGCATGTCGGATGTAACAGCATATGTTCATGGACTGCATTACTCCTTCACTTTGTACATTATTTCCCCACAAGGCTTTATTGGAGTGTAATCTCTCGAATTTAAAGATAATTGTCGTGTTGACATACAATAAAGTCTACACTCCATCACGCAATTTGCGCTCCAGTAACATGTCACTCCTAAAGGAACCGACAAAACGGAACTGGGGTGATAGGTCTTTTTCTGTCACGGCTCCGAGACTCTGGAATCATCTTCCAACTAAACTCATATCTTTTCATAGTATAACTAGATTTAATTCGCTGCTTAAAACTCATCTTATGTCACAATTCTTTGTAGGTACATGTACATGTATCTCAGTACATAATTATTTTCCCACAAGGTTTTATTGGAGTGTAATCTCTTGAATTTAAAGATAATTGTCTGTAAAACTGTAAACATTACGGTACATTGTTCAAAGGTGACAGATTTCTGTTCACTCTGATCAAATGTTAAGTCCGAATTTTAAAAAGTCGTTTACGGGTAATTGGAACCGATAAATAGAACCTATATTCATGTACAGTTTATTTCTTTTTCAACACGTAACATTTCTGTAAAGCAATTATTATATTATTGTGTGGCCCAAATACAATAACTTTTTAATCTAATAAATAGAGAATTAGCTGTAGTATAAATACATCATGGGATAGGCACTTACATGCGGAACTAATTCCTAGAAAACTAGAGGCAATCTTAAACTAGATACGGGCGAATCATCAGCTGTGGGCAGAATGTGCAGAATGTGCAGAATGTGCAGAATGTGGGCATGCAAGATACAGTTCTCTCAAACTTCTCACTCTATCACTGTTTTTATTTTTTTAGAGTTAATGCGTCAGTCTGTGGAACAATACATGTACCGCAAACCGAAACGATATTAATACATGTACATGTACATTAAATCCTGGCTTATACACTGGTCTAAATCCATTGTTGGAGTACATCATGTACACAGTATGCTGTGGACTAGGATATTACACACTTTACTATTTTCTTGTTTAACCCTAACCTTTCTAAATCCTCCAAAATCTCTTTGCTTACATTGTAAGTGAAGGATTGAGGTTACATGCTACATGCTCTTTGCTAAAGTGATTCTGGAGGATTGAGGGTATATTAGGCATTGCCTTTCCATGGTACATGTATCCATGTTGGTTGTAGTGATTGCAAGGTCAGTGCTTGGGTCAGTGGACACTGTTTATTGCTGCATGCATGTAGAGAGGGTCCCTGGCCATGTACATGTACATGTATCACAGATTAGAAATGCAGTGTGCATACATGTACATGTCATGTGCTTGCTTTACTACTGAAGGATTTTGGAGGATTCAGGTTATGTGTAAGCAAATGGGCCTTGGGAGTTAGGAAGGATTCAGGTTATGTGTAAGCAAATGGGCCTAGGGAGTTAGGAAGGATTCAGGTTATGTGTAAGCAAATGGGCCTAGGGAGTTAGGGTTAAAGACACAATGAAATAACTTTCACAGGTTTGTTGTAGATATTCAGAACATGTACATGTACAGAGCATGTGTACAGGTTATGTATGGATATATTCCAGTTTACTGATTGTGTAAAACTCACTTTATTCTAATGGTTGGGCAGCCCAATTTAGAAGCAAGCAATCATTTCAGATCCTCACTAAATATGACACCGCAAAGGAAAGGGGTTAGGGAGAGGAGTATAAATCATGGGGTACTACCATAATCATAATGTCAAAAAACTTCCACCAAATTTTCCCTCCACTTCTAAACTTGTAGCAATCCATTTCCATGTTGGAATGCAGCATGACGGATGGATTTTTTGCCAATTTTCCCACACAATTTTATATTGCTTGGTTTTATTTTGGCTAAAATGCCTATATGATGTATGTAAACACACACAAACTACAACGTTTCAGTCGCACATGTTCCATTTTTGAAACAAGCCCTTTTTGTTACATACATACAGTGTATATGTTTTATAAATGATTAATATTTGAGGGACCTACAGTACCTGTACATGTAACATACTGCCTTGGGGAATTCCCATGAAATAGATTAACCCTTGTATGCAATCTCCAAAATGCCACAAAAACTTGTCTGATAAATGTACAATGCTTTTTCTATGCATGCCTCAAAATATTGCATACTGTACACGAGTGGTACATGGATACCCCAAAATTCCCCTGGGATAAAACCAAAGTGTTCTGACCTTCACACAAACCAAGTGTGCCACAGTGTGCCACAGTGTGCCACATGGTATTTTGTGGATAACTCCTGCTATACATTGTATGTACAGTGCATTTTGCAAAGCAGGTGGCTGCTTCAGTTTACATGTACCTCATCTCTCTGAAGTGCCTTAGGGAATGCCATTAATCTTCAGATAAGAAAGTGTGTGCCTCAAAATGTCATGGTTGTGACATTTTGAAGTATGGGCAGGATTCGACTTTAACTTTTTTTTTCACTCGCCGGCCGGGCTAGTAAACCAAACTTTTCACTAGCCCGCAAGCCTTTTCACTCGCCCGTATGTTTTTTAAATACTTTTAATCAAATCACTGTTTTAGTAATTTAGGCATTTTGCATCAGAACGTGCATTATAAACAACAGTTGTCAGTTACCTTATTATTATGTGCATATTTGTTTCTGAGGCAATACTAATGTTTCTTTAATTAATAACGGATTCTATTCTAATAACAGAGGAAAAGATCAGGCACATTAGTGTACAGTAATGCTTTTGCTTTAATTCTGAAATGAAGAAGGCTCATTTCATATTTTATTTCTAACCAACTGAACACAGCAATAATGAAAACATTAAAAAAAACAGGGCACCAAGGCAATTTTTAAGATTTTCAAAGGGCATCACGGCAATGATAAAAAAAACGTAAAGGGCACCAAGGCAATCGTTTAAAAAAGAAAGAAAAATTAACACACTCCAATTCAGCACATTCCAATAAGACTAAACTTGTTTCCTTTATCTGTCTCCGTTTGGGTTTTTACATGTAGGCGTACATGAAAACAGTATTGCAACACCAATTAAATATAAATAAAAAACACAATGTTAACCCGAAAAAAAACCATCAAGTTTTATGCATTTGGATGTGGCAGTATTCAGTTCACTCTTTTTTTATTTGCTAGTCGGCCCTTTGACAGCATGTTGACAGCATGTTGACGACCACCAAATTTGCCAAAAGCCCTGGCCAAGTACGTACGGCCGGTACAGCGACACGACGATCGCGATCGATGCGTATGTCGATGCTGTATCCGATGCATACGGTACGCACACGCTGCATGCATGTACATGTATATGTCTAGGTACAATCTCGGCATATTATTTACGTTGCATGCGCCCCCAAGCCGCGCCATGCTATTTTTAGCTGGTACCCGCGAATGCCTGGCGTAGTGTTTATGTTGTGGGTACTGTTGACACCAACCAAAGTATTAGCAAGGGCCAAGTTCGTACAACGACCAAGCAGCCGATATTGCCTGGTAACCGCTATATCATTTTGGTCATGAGTACCAGGTAATTTTGACTATTTTGTTCCCAAAATGGTCATTGCGTGAACTTGGTCTTAGCAGCGCAGCCACCGGTCGCGCAATCGAGCGTGGCGGCGATGTATTTTTTCCGTGAGAATGTACATGTACTTAGTAAATAATAATGTGTAAACAAGTGGTGGGCACAACGGCAATGCAGGGAAAAAGCACAGCAACTCATTGGCATTTTTAAAGGGCATCATGGCAGAGGGTGAGGGCATTGACGGCAATTGCCGTCGATGCCGTCGTGTAATTTCAGGGCTGATATAGGCCAATCGGTGACAATATTTTGACTCGCCCAGCGGGCTACTGAAGGAAGGGTTTTGACTTGCCCGCCGCTGTTTTCACTCGCATTTGGCGAGCGGGCGACCGCTAAGGTCGAACCCTGATGGGTCGACTCTGTTTTAAAAGAACAACACCGATAACAGGAGGGTTAAGAGAGTTAAAGGAAACGATCTATACTTGTGATTATTTGAGATGGAATGAAATTTTACTAACAGCCTGTACGTTTGTGTGACACAATACAAATTTCTACACTGATTGGTTCAGTCCCCTACTCGCAGCTAATAACATCTGACAGTGTATAATAATGTGGACTTATATAGCGCATGTATCCACCAAACTGGTGCTCAAGGCGCATATGGAGTGTCGTGGCCGAGCGGTCTAGCGCACCGAACTCAAGTTCTGGTGTTGCCAGCAGCAGAGTGTGGGTTCGAGCCCCGGTCGTGACACTTGTGTCCTTGAGCAAGGTACTTAACCATAATTGCTTCGTCCTTCGGATGGGACGTAAAGCCGTAGGTCCCGTGTGTTGTGTAATGCACGTAAAAAAAAGAATGCGCCTTGAGCACCGCTTAGTTGGTGGATACGTGCGCTATATAAGTCCACACATTATTATTATTATTATTATTATAAATCATTCCTAAAACCATCTCAGCTCCCTGGGGAGTATACAGCTCAATTGCTGCCATTTCAGTGCATATAGGGCTAATCAAACACAACAACCAACTCTGCCCTCACAGGTATCCATTTACCTCCTGGGTGGAGAGAAGCAATTGTGGTAAATTGTCTTGCTCAAGGACACAAGCACCAAAACCTGCCAAAATCTGCACTGTGTAATAAGCATAGGACCCACAGCATTAATCTGCCAATGCATGTCATAACACTTGTATAGTAAGTACATCCACATGCCAAAACCCTTTGGAGGGTTTGGAAAGGTGCTGATACTAAGACCGCGTTTACACTAGATCCGGCAAGATCAGATCCTGCAAGGGCGATCAAACTGATCGCGGACGCGTTCACACTTGAGTCTGATCGTGCATTGATCCCCCTAGCCCGACCGTCGGTTCAACGGAAGTTCCACACTGCTCGTGTGACAGGTCAACTGAGCAAGGTCATTGATTGTGCGCACACGCAGGCACACGCGTTGCCCGGGGTGATGCATGCCGCCATCTTAGCTTATGCTTCGTTCGCTAATTTTACAGACACAGTTCGACCGATAAAAAAACACGAAAGCCTGATGAGAAGGAAACTGGTCGATGCATAGAGGTAGAAATGGTCGAAGCATGTGGTTCGTCACGCACGGTTGTTGCATGCAGAACAGGGATGCAAATGCCAAGTACCATTCAAATCGTGTAATGTTCTTTTGTGCACAGAAATGCTGTGTTACGTGTTGGAACCAGTGTAATAAGGGACGCTCTCATTGCATAACCAACACTGGTTGTTTACAAGCTTCGCGGTTTATTTTTTTCAACTCAAGCGCCCAGTCTGTTTGATTAGACCGGATGTCGGTAGGTCAAATTGCGGGGTCTGATCCTGCGTTGCGTTCACACTACGTTTTTGATCCACCTTGCAGGATCAGATCCTCCTTTGATCCCGCAATAAAGGGGGATCAAAAAGGAGGATCAGATCCTGATCGCTCTTGCGTTCACACTAGCTGTTGATCGCCCTTGCAGGATCTGATCCTCCTTTGATCGCCCTTGCCGGATCAAGTGTGAACGCGGTCTAAGTCATAAAGCAAGCTAAGTCTGTAGCAAGTACACCTACATGTACATGCCAAAACATGTTGGAAGGTTTGAAAGGCACTAAGTCTTAAAGTAAAGCTAAGTAATCCTCAATAAAGTTCATCCAACTGTCAAAACCTTTCAGAAGGTGCCTGAGCTACCCTGTACATAAACAGTAATCCCTAAGATATATACATCTATCAGTCTATTACTTGCCAAAGGGATTTGACATGTGCAGTGATTAACAATAAACAGTTATGTACACAAACTATGTATAGTACATTATGGTATACATCTACATTGTACACCACCTTTCAAAACCTGCCAGTGTAGTGCATAGTGAAGCAACTACATAACCTTTCAAAACCCTCCGGCTGACAGGTGCAATTTCTAGGCCCAAATCTGCAATTTGTATCTAGGAGTGTTAATGAACGCACATTGTATAATATGTCATGCAGACCAACATTTCATCCAGTGAAGTGACAAGTGCCCAATTATTTACCTTTAAATCTTCTTTGATGTTATAGATGATGGGGATTCCCCGTCCCCCTCCACATTTTTAACATTTGTGGTTGTGATGGCGACGCCTGTGTGTGGAAAATAATGTTGTGTACAGTGTATATTTACTTTGTTTATTTCTTTTTGACCGCAGTGTGGATTTGCTATTGATCAACAATCCTGCATTACAAGATAAGCGTGAGACGGATGATGCTCTACAACCTGGAGGAGACGAAACCACCTCTACTCTAAGTGTTGGAAAATACAAACATATTGCTGCTTTCTTCTTGGAGTCTTAAGGAGAATACAGCATCAGCGTGTGAATGCAAAGAACAATAGTCTTATCCATCTCATGTGCTTCTTCAGGAAATGCATACATGTAGCAAGTGTTGGCGTATGATGAAGTGCAGATCAACAGAGTTCCTGATCCCAAGATAATTTGGAGACGTATGGTGCCCTACAACAGACTAAACCTCCTCTATTCTAGTGTTGGGAAATACAAACTGATTGATCCTGTCTTCTTGGAATCTTAAGGAGAATACAGTGTGTGAATGCAATGAACAATAGACTTGAACCCATCTCATGTGAGTCTCAAGGAAATGCGAAAATCAAGAGTTGGCATGGTCTTCCTTTGAGAGTCTTTGATGTGGGTAAGTTTCATAAATGATGTAATTAGAGGTAGATTACGTAGATTGCAGTTTTTGTTACTGTACAATTTGCAAGCACAATCATACAATGCGCCTTCATATTATTGGAACTTTGATGTAACATTCCTTAAATGTCCATGAGACTATGGCAGCGATAGTGCAGTGAATCAAAAAAATTTGAAGATGGAGATTCCTTCTTTTTTTTGTAAAGGGGCTCATGGTTACCCCTGCTTTAGATTAACCTTACCAGGACGGTAGCAAAATTCAATATGAAGTTTGCAATGGTGCAGTAATACTATAATTCATTTCTTACAAATGATGGTGTGTAACTAAAAAAAACAAAAAACAAATGGTACATGTAGTAGGATATATTTGTTTTTTGCAAGATTTCAAACATACATCTAAGCCACTAACTACGATTTGTCATTTTGGTTGGTCAGCAACAAGTAGTTTTATATTGATTTGACATAATTGTATTCTCACATTTTGAAAATGTAATAATTGAAAAAAAAATCAAGTACAAAACTGTCATCATCTTACAGTAGTTTCCAAAAGTCCAATTCTAAGGACGTGTTTTTGATAAAGATCCTGCCAGTTCATGTCAGCCATCAACTCTAATTATCAATTCTAAGCAAATGATTATCTTGTTTTGAAAATGCAATAATTTAAATTTGTATAATTCATGTACTGATCAGTGACAACCATTTTCCATCTGTTGTTCAGCAGTTTTATGTCCAATGTAGTTTCAGCAATGATGACAATGTTCTATCTCTATTACACATGTAGTTCAGCAATCTTACTATTTATTCTATCTGTTTGTAAACAATGTATTTTAACCATTTTGTCTCCAGTAGTTCAGCAATCTTACTACTTATTCTATCTGTTTGTAAACAATGTATTTTAACCATTTTGTCTCCAGTAGTTCAGCAATCTTACTGTTTTCTCCAAAACGTGTACAAAATCCCCATTGCTTTTATTTGCTGTACTGAGTCTTGAAGACAGAATAAAAGATTTCTTTATACAATAGAAGTTGCTTTGTTAATGTTACTTTTATTCAAGTATTGTCTCATATATAAAAGTACATTACAGTTAATATAATAGATAAGTAAAGAACATTGTACATTAGAGATAAAACTACTTAAGAACTGCAGGAGCAAATTAAAATACATTGTTTACAAACAGATAGAATAAAATAGTAAGATTGCTACATTGTTTACAAACAGATAGCCCAGATCGTGCTCTTCTGCACCCACTTAATTCTACCCTCCCTTGAAAAAACATGCGTGAGCATGTTTTTTCAAGAGAGGGTTACGTACCTGGAATAGAAATACAAGATATAATGAGGGTTAACAAACATACCAAGTAAATCATTTTTAAAATGTACAATTTTAATAACAAATCGGCAAAAACAATCTTGTATAACATCAGAAACGTACCAATCACTAAAATAATGCTTTTAACAAGATAGAGAAAGCATTGCTAATTCGACAATTAACATTACTGACATTTTAAATGAAATAATTTTGGAGATTGTTGTCTTTCTTAAATTTCACCAAGTAAATGTTTAAAATGGTACAACATTGTCGGAAACACCAGTCATACTGTAAAATAAGATAGAGAATGCATTGGTAATTCTCTATAATTAACATTTTTAAAGTCAAATAATTTGAATTTAGGAAAGAGTTCTCTTTCTTAAATTCCACACAAAGCTGAAAATTTCACCAAGTAAATGTTTAAAATAACAAATTGGTACATCATCGGGAAACATACCATAAAATAATACTTTTAACAAGATACATGTAGGGTTGGTAACATTTCCTAAGTGAAATAATTTGAATTTAGGAAAGATTTCTTTTTCTTAAATAGTGCAAAACGTGTACTTCTTAAAATAATCTAAAACGTTACCAACCATACTGTAAAAACTTAAGAAAAGTTAAATAATTTGAATTTATGAACAAGTTCTTTCTTAAATCATGCAGAGCAAGGAAACATCCTACTAGTACCAACTTTTGTCAAGAGAAATGTTTTGAATAGAGGAAAGTTCTATACTGTAAGTCACCCAGTTTTAAAAATCTGAAACTTTCACAGCAATATTATAAGTGTAACAAACATTGTACAGCTCTGGTTACTTTTCTGTTCAGAAACACAAGAGAAAGGCTTGGTAATTCTAAATTACTGAAAGTGAAATAATTTTCTGTTTGAATTTAAGAAAGAGTTCTTTGTAAATTGTGTTTTAAAAAATGTGAAATAATTTAAATTTATAAACAAGTTCTTTCTTAAATCATGTAGAGCAAGAAAAACGTTATATAATTTGAATTTAGGAAAGAGTTCTCTTTCTTAAATTCATGCAGGGTGACCATGCAGCCGCTTCTTGAGTTAATACAAACTATAAGACACTCGGTTTTAAAAATCTGAATCTTTCACATTCAGCAACAAATATAAGAGTAACATACATTTACATTGTATAGCACTGGTTACTTTCTGTTCAGAAAACACAAGAGCAAGGCATAGCATTGGTAATTCTATATTACTGACATTAATTTTCTGTTTGAATTTAGGAAAGAGTTCTCTTTCCATACAAAGCTGAATATTTCACAGGATGTTTTTGTTATTCTATATGAAATTAAAAAGGAAACCTATAGCATTGATGAATTTGCAGTTGAGCTTGTTTAGGCAGATTGTGGATCCCTTCATCGCTGCTTGTTGGTCATGTGTTGTTAAGCAGTAGGTATCCCAAGATGAAGCAAACATATTTAAGACTGGGTCATCAGTACGTTACAGCAGGAAATGACTCGTCTTGGAGGTGGCAAGCATCCCTACAGGGGAAAAAAACAAAATGAAAACTCATTTAAAAAGAATTCTTGAATAACTTTGGTGTTCAAAGGAATTGTGTAGTAATTTGTACATATCATTTGAGTCTGCTTCACGGAACTTAAAACGTTTATCTGTGATGAAATTTGAGACAGTTTAACAAGACGGAGGCATAGAATTGGCTATTCTCAAAAATTAATGCTAAGGTTCTGTAATGTTTAAGATTTTTGAATTAATGAAATAGTTATTTGCTGAATTCTAGATCTCATCAGTTAACGCCCGTTAGATTATAATAACAAGGTGTACTCTGTAATTTGGTCATATAAGACTTTAAAAGTATTTGAGGAGCAACCATCATACGTGTTAATGTTTGGTCTTCAACGATACCCTGTACTTAAATTGCTACATCATTATGTCAAACCAGAATTTTGGGAATGCCAACAGGAAATATATGTATCATTCTGTGTGCCAAATAGCAAAGTCTCTGCGAGTGATGACTACACCTTCCATTTAAAAGATCTTCTAAAAACCAAATGCCTTTTAAAATATGTACAGATTCATTCAGGATTTTAACCAAGTTTTTAACCCTCCTATTATCAGTGTTGTTCTTAGCAAAGTTGACCCATACTGTACTTCAAAATGTCACAACCATGACATTTGGAGGCACACACTGTACATACATGTATAGCAGGAGTTATCCACAAAATACCATGTGGCACATTTTGATTTTGGGGTATCCATGTACCACTCTTCTGTACAGTATGCAATATTTTGAGGCATGCACAGAAAAAGCATTGTGTATTTAGCAGACAAGTTTTTGTGGCATTTTGGAGACTGCATGTATACAAGGGTTGAGATTGTTCCTGAAATTGTTTTGAGTTAGTATATAATCCATAAAAAGTAAGTATTTTCTTATTCCCTGATAGTGTACTCTTAAAAGCAATGAGACATGCAGATTTCTACAAATGTTGAGATTTGTCCCTTGAAAAAATAGCAACATAAATTATTAACAGATCTATCTAATGGTAAATGTTAATGCCTGGGCATTTGACAGTGGTTATCAAGAAAAGTCTTTCAAAAGGGTTAATAAAAATCTATACTAAATGTAGGTTCCAACAACTGAACATTAGTGTCATTTAAAGCCGTTTCAATTATACAAAAAAAAACGAACTTTTGCTGAGGAATACATGATTTTTGGAATCCTTCAAACTAACTTCCATCTTTGTGATTATAAGTAAGACATTATTCCTGGGATTTCAAATAACTGTTCAACTCATTTCAATGTGTTCGTTAACAAGAACATTAAAAATGCTTTCAGATTTGTTTGCTTTCATATTAATCATGTCCATGAAGCGCCTAGGTTTTTTACACATAGTTCAGAACAGTGGCCAACACTGCATTGCTTAATCACAATAAGGTTTTGGGTCGATTGCAGACATTTCAAAATGTTGCCAAACATCAACTATTTACAAAAGTCTCGACTGGTTGGTTCAAAGAGATAAAGTATACAACTGCCACTTGTCTATCCAAATATGACCGATTGGAAAGAATGTTGTATCCGACCGCCACATTTTAAGGGCTTTTTTGAAATTTTTGTGCAACCCTAACCAGTTAAAAAATGATTCCATCGATTTTTGGAGGTACAGAAAGCTTTTAAAATCTACTTTTATGATGGTTTTCCCTTCTAAAAATATCCTCCCCTTCAGAAGGATCCTATTATAGTTGCCACTGCCAATGTACAATGACCGTGTTGGTCACTAACGGGAGTTGACAAGATCAAACTGACATGACCGAGGAAGTCATCGTATACCAAAAATGCCTGATTTTTCATGAAATAAATATCCTGGAATAATTTGAAGTACATGTTCATCATCCATATGTTCTTCACCTTACTAGGTAGGTAAGATTACATTATTGGGTATATTTAACCCTAACTCCCTAATAATAATAATGTGTGGATTTATATAGCGCACGTATCCACCAACTAAGTGGTGCTCAAGGCGCATTATATTATTATCCCTGCTCATAAGGCTCATAAATCATTCCTGAAACCATCTCAGCTCCCTGGGGAGTATACAGCTCAATTGCTGCCATTTCTAGCGCATATAGAGCAAACCAACTCTGCCTTCACAGGTACCCATTTAACCCCTGGGTGGAGAGAAGCAATTATGATTAAGTGTCTTGCTCAAGGACACAAGTGTCACGGCCGTGATTCGAACCCACATACTGTTGTTAACAGAACTTGAATCTGGCAAGCTAGACCGCTCGGCCACGACACCTTTTTGAAGGATTTTTATTGTTTAGTAACAATGCTTAGGGAGTTAGGGTTAATGAGAAAAAGTGGCGGTCGGATACGACATTCTACCCCACAGATTTACCTTTGAAAGATGATAGAGGACACACTTAAGGAGAGGAAAGTGTAGTCATGTGAGGATTGGAAATGATATTTTGGGAGATTTTGCTTCCCTCCTGTTTGACAAATTATCAAAATTTATTTAACTTGGGCGAAAAAGCAAAACAGAAACATCTTGATATTTCTTGAGGATTGGAATGGATGTGCATTACCAATGTTGTACCTTCCCTTTAACTTAATAATATAGGGTAGAATGTCGTATCTGGCCGCCACTATTTTTCATTAAATATAACCAATAATGTAATCTTACCTACCTGGTAAGGTGGAGAACATATGGATGATGATGGACATATACTTCAAATTATTCCAGGATATTTATTTCATGAAAAATCATGCATTTTTGGTATACGATGACTTCCTCAGTCATGTCAGTCTGATCTTGTAAACTCCACAATTAGTGACCAACACAGTCATTGTACATGCGTAGTGGCAACTATAATAGGATCCTTCTATTTTCTGAAGGGGATGATTTTTTTAGAAGGGAAATCAAGTCCGAAAACCGTCATAAAAGTGGATTTTAAAGATAGTTTTCGCTTTCTGTACCACCAAAATCGATAGAATGATTTTTTAACTGGTTAGTGGTTGCAAAATAAATCCAAAAAAGCCCTTAAAAAGTGGCGGCCGGATACGACATTCTTTCCATAATATATCTCAAACTTACCACGAAGTTTCACAGAAATCCCTCAGTCAAGTTGAAGCTAACATGTTACTCTCACAACCCAGCCAGACTAATCTGTTGAAAGATTACAAAACCAATTTAACTACATCATTTATATTCAACTTCAAGCCAAAAATGGGATGTTTACAAATGTACACGAAAAAAAACTTAAATTGGACCTTCCATTTCCACAATATTTGGCCGGTCTTTTATTTCACATAGTGCATTCAGTGGGCCAGCAATTAGTATATCACAATTCTCAGGAAAATCAACCAATACATTTTTTAAAACTTAACCAGAAATTTTGGAGGATGTTTTGTGCCAGGCTTGGAGTTTTTTAAATGTACTTTTCTCTAAATCCAAACTGCCATATTTTGGATTATTTTCATTACTAAATACAGAAAGTGGTCTCGAGACCGGTCTTGAGATTACAACACTGGTTTAAGGATGTCATATGTTTGAATTATAAAGGGGTAGAATGTCGTATCCGACCGCCACTTTTTCTCATTCAATATAACCAATAATGTAACCTTACACATATGGATGATGATGGACATACATTGTAAAATTATTCCATGAAAAATCAGGCAATTTTGGTATATGAAGACTTCCTCATACATGTCAGTCTGATTGTGTCAACGTTAATAAGATTCTACTTTTTAAAGGGAATGATTTTTAGAAGGGAAATATGTATTAAAAAGTGGATTTAAAAAATGGATTTTAATTTCTGTACCCCAAAAATCGATAGAATCATTTTTAAAAACTAGTTTATGGTTGGATATGACATTCTTTCTCATCGTGGTCAGCACCAACAAATCTGATGGCAGAGACAGACAATAAAACGGATGCCATATAAGGACAGTAAACTTAAATGCCCACACTTTCTAATGACACAGGCGTTAAAATGAGCTGGTGCCATCACATTATGCCATTTTGTAAAGAATGATGAATATAACTGCCACTTTTCTATCAGAATATGACAAATAACGAAATATCAGACTGTCCTTTAAAAGACGAAAGAGGACATACATGTACAATAAGAGAAAAATGTATGCACATTCAGTGAACTGTTTGCCGTTTTGTACACATGCTAGATATTGTGCACATGTGGCGGGTGGGTTTGACATTCTTTCCAATAATTAATGTTACGTTTGTCTGTAAAAGGTTAACGTTTTTGTAGAAAATGGTATGATTGATAGTAAAACCTTTCAGATTCAGTACACCAACGGCGATACACTATACGGCCACGATACTGGATCATGGCGAATAACGGTTCTCGCATGTCGGAGAACCAAATTCGTGCAACGGCCAACATTTTAAAATTTGATTGATCATTTTCCCCAATTTTAAAAACTAATTAAGTATGAATACTTACCTAATAGATACTTTAGGTGAGGATGGTTTTTGTAGAGTTATTAGCTCGATGTTTGTCGATTGATAATATTGACAAATCCGTCCACTCGTGTGTCTGTTCTGCAGTTCATACTCAGAGCGCCAAATTTTAATTTGAACAATGTGGAGTTGTAGTCGAGTGACCTGACTCGTGCCATGCAGTGCATGCAATAGAGACAACTGGAACCTGTCTAAAGTACGATGCGCTCTTTTTTGTCAACCGCGTCCCCAGGGGTTAGGCCTAGTTCTTACTTCGCTCGTACCCACCGGTACAATCCAGAAGATCTTATGAAGGAAATTGCAAAGTATTATGGGTGATCCTTAAGCCGGGCCGCGTATTTGTTTTTACACCGCAGCGACGGGTTTTGTGCAGTAAAAGTGCCAATTCCGGTCTTGAGAGAGAGACTACGAAACCCTAGGCGCGCGACGATAGAAAACTCCAAGCTGCAGTCGACCATGGCGCTCTGCAGTGGAACTCATGGAGCCATTCCCTCTCCGTTGATGGTAGGTTTTTTTTGCGTGTCGAAATTCCCTTCGCGCGCATGCGTGCTGAATTGGTTCATAGTCTTGACACAAGGGCGAAATGCGTACAAAACCCGTCGCTGCGGTGTAAAACAAATACGTCATATTCTTGACCAGAAACAAGACGGCGTAGCTACGCGAAAACGCGAACGTAACCAGGAAATTGTTTTCAGTTTACAACGTGTTCAATCATCAACGTTTCTCAAGTGTAATTCATTATTATTATTATTATTATTATTTCGCGTTAGCACAGCATGAAAAGAAAGATCTTGTTTTCCTTTCTGCCGGTTACACCTCGAGTCAAGCTACGTCCCGTAGCCTTAGATCTCGAGTGTCTTTCGCAGAATCCTTGCTGTCCCTAAGAGTGCCGCCTTCTGTAGTAATTCTACTCTAACAGATGTTCCTATCTCCTTGAGATGTTTCTCCAACGCCTTCGGGATTGTACCCAGTGCTCCCACTACCACAGGAATAACCTTGACCTTGACTTGCCACAGCTTGCGGAGTTCTCTCGCTAAATCCTGGTATTTCTGTACCTTCTCCTTCTCCTTCGAAGCTACTCTACTATCACCCGGCACAGCTATATCAATAAGATGACACATCTTTGCATGCTTATCCAAGACAACAACATCCGGCCGTCTATGTTGTATAACATGATCTGTCTGGATGTTGAAGTCCCAGAGAATCTTGACATGATCCGTTTCTTCAACCTTTTCCGGCACATGGTCGTACCACTTCGATTGCACCTTGACTCCGTACTTCTTACACAGATCCCAATGGATCACCTTGGCCAACTTGTCGTGTCTGCCTTTGTACTCTGTCTGAGCATGCACTCTGCATTCGCTGACAATGTGAAATACAGTCTCCTCCGCCGCATTGCACATTCTGCACATAGAAGAGACATCTGACTTCTCGATCCTTGCCTTCATCACATTCTGTCGGCAGAGACTGGTCTTGCGCTGCAGTAATCAGACCCTCAGTTTCTTTCTTTAGCTCTCCTCTCCTCAACCATTCCCAAGTCTTGCTACTTGCCACTTCTTCAGTACATCTCAGGAATCGGCCGTGAAGTGGTTTTCCTGCCAATCTCGTGTTCTTTCTTCTCTTCTTTGATTCTTATACTCCTTTGGACCTAATTCGTCTGCCTTCATGTATTTCTGCGCAACCTTCAACAACTTTTCCCGAGTACTTCTTACATGACACTGCAAGCTCCTTCTCTCGATGTTAACACTGTCTGATACACTAAGTAACCCTCTTCCGCCCTCTGACCTCGGTAGATAGAGTCTGCTGACATTCGACCGTGGATGTAACATACCGTATATCGTCATCACTTTCCTCGTTTTCCTGTCAGCAACATCTAGATCTGCCTTAGTCCACCTC
Source organism: Zoroaster sp. YZ-2022 (assembly GCA_029582265.1). Lineage (NCBI taxonomy): Eukaryota > Metazoa > Echinodermata > Asteroidea > Forcipulatida > Zoroasteridae > Zoroaster > Zoroaster sp. YZ-2022. The sequence goes on from CM055823.1 coordinate 1,615,510, forward strand.
GACAATTCCCGCACTGTATCTCATTAGTGACACAGCCCAAGTGTTGATCGCCTTTATCATATTCCTCCATTCAGCTTGGACTTCAAACACTTCTTCAATCGTCTTATATACTCTTTCTTAATTCTCTCTTTCGATTCCTCGTGCAGTACATGATCTGCTTCAAGCACTCCAAGATACTTATAACTTTCTTCTTCACCCAACGCCCTCAATTGTGTGCCATCTGGTAAAGCAATTCCATCCGAATGTACTCTTTTACCCCTCTTCATGGTCATCGCAGCACATTTCTCCAGACCAAACTTCATGCCGATGTCATCGCTGAAGATCCGTACAGTCTGCACCAAGGAATCAATCTCTTTCTCGTTCTTCGCAAACAACTTCAGGTCGTCCATGAAGAGAAGATGATTAATCTTGCATCCATCCTTCGTCATCTCGTATCCCGCACTAACCTTCCGCAAAATCATCGTCAAAGGGAACAGCGCCAAAACAAACAACAGTGGAGACAGAGAATCACCCTGGAAAATATCTCGTCTGATGTTTACCTTACCAAGACATTCATCACTAGCCGTCAGATTTGTTCTCCATGTCTTCATGCTCTCACCTAGAAGACATTTCACCGCATCAGCTGCCCCTATCATATCCAAACATTCCATAATCCACGAGTGTGATACCATGTCGTATGCCTTCTTGTAATCTATCCATGCCATGGCCAGATTAGTTTTCCTGTTCCTACAGTCCTTTAGCACCGTCTTATCAATGATGAGTTGGTCTTTCGTTCCTCTTGACCGCTTCTTGCAACCTTTCTGCTCATCTGGAAATAACTGCTGATCTTCTATGTGGCTATACAGATCTTCTGCAATGATACCGGTCAGAAGTTTATACATCATGGGTAGACATGTAATAGGTCGATAGTTACTTGCAACGTTACCCTTCTTAATGTCCTTCATGATGAGAACCGTTCTTGCTTCAGTCATCCACGTCGGAACGTTGCCAAGCACTAAGCATTGTTGCAGCTGCTGGGCTATTCTTTCGTGAAGACTACTGAAGTTCTTTAGCCAGTATCCGTGCACTTGGTCTGGTCCTGGGCTTTCCAATTCGGCACTTTCCCCAACTGTTTCTTCACCTTGCTCACATCAATCTGAAATCCCTCTTGTTGTTGTACATTCTTTAACTCGTCTTTCACGTCGGCTAACCATTCTGCTTGTCTGTTATGATCACCAGGCTGATCCCAAAGGCCACCCCAAAAATTCCTTGCCTCTGCTGGCTCTGGGCCCACTTGTGAGTTGTCACATTTCCCGTCCATTTCTTTGAATAATTGACGTTGATTTGTATTGAATAGGCGATTTTGATGAAACTGCTTGACTCTGTCATCGTACCTCTTTACTTTCGCAGCCTTCGCCTTAACCCTTTGCTTTATTTCCTCCTTAACTACACTCATCCCCTTTCCTTTTACTTGATACTTCTTCATCAATCTGTTCCTCATATCTGAATCTTTCATTGCACCTCTATCCATTTGCTCTATTCTACTGAGATCTTTGCGTAAATCGTTAATTTGGCCCTCAAGTCTGCGTTTCCACCAAGGTTTATTATCTTTATGTCGTGATTGTGAATGTGAAGATTTTACCCCTGATCTCTCCGCTACTACAACAGCACCTGCAAAGACAAGATCGTTAATTTCAGAAAGATTAGTAGTACTTACCGTCCCAAGGATTCTTATTCTTATTATTATTATTATTATTATTATTATTATTATTATTATTATTATTATTATTATTATTATTATTATTATTATTATTATTATTATTATTATTATTATTATTATTATTATTATTATTATTATTATTATTATTATTATTATTATTATTATTATTATTATTATTATTATTATTATTATTATTTTTTTTTTTTGCAAAATGGAACTCGTGAGTGCTAGTAATAAACTTGAAAGATATACTAGTATACGAATCATTTCATCATGTTTTAACAAGTAATTAAAAAACTTTCGTTACTTTTTACAATCCGCCAAGCTAAACCGATCATCACAAACTTTGGTTTACATTTGGTCAGAACAATAACGTCATCGCAGCACCACCGAACGCTTCACCAATGACCAAGGCCCAAACATGTTTCTGGTTACGGTCTCGAAAACGTGCCCCTGATTGCTTATCGTCAACACACACATACATGTACTTGTTCATCAGAAAAAATTTGTTTTTCATGAACTGCGGCTTCGCCACTGTTTTTCTTTTTTCTTTTTTCCTATTTTTCTTATGAAAAATACCCTTTGGAAAGAACTTTAACAGTATTGATTGACTAATTAAAAAATGGTTAGAGTTAGTTTTAAAAAGGAGATGCACATGTCATTTTCATACAATGTTCATACAACATCCATGCTGGTGTTGAAGAATTTTATTGATACAATTTGGGCCATACAGCATACTTTTAGATAGTTTCAATACAAAGAAGGTGATCAGTTGTTATTCATCATTGCTGATTCAACAATGTAGGGAATAACATAATAAACTAAAATGACAAAACTTTTAATTCGTGGCTCGCAGATGCTGGACCAGAATGGCATGTAGAATAATAATAATAATAATAATAATAATAATAAAGATTTGTAGCGCGCACATATCCACCCTGCTGGGCGCTCAAGGCGCGGAAACAAAGATAAAACATGAATACAAACAATATACAATGATAGCATAGGGAAACATTATGTACTGAGATACATGTACCTACAATGCGATTACAAATATTATACATCATCTTTGAAGAATTGTGACATAAGATGAGTTTTAAGCATTGACTTTTAGTTATACTATGACAAGATTTGAGTTTAGTTGGAAGATGATTCCAGAGTCTGAGAGCTGCGACAGAAAAAGACCTATCACCCCAGTTCCGTTTTGAAGTTGGTTCCTTTAGGAGTGACATGTTGCTGGAGCGCAAATTGCGTGATGGAGTGTATACTTTAAGCAGTTCAGAAATATAAATTGGAGCAATGTTAAAAAAAGGACGAACAATTAGTATGTTTAA
>CM055823.1:1619042-1659965 GCA_029582265.1 Zoroaster sp. YZ-2022
GTAATTGTAAGATAGCACATATTTTGGCACAATATGCTACATAAACGCACAATGCATGACACACTCAATGCCTTTATACTGCATAATAGTTTGGAATGCGTAGATCGTGTCACAACGCACGTCCACACATTCTCATTTTTGCATCCTTGTGGAGACCTCTATTGTTCTTTCCTTTGTTCCTGTACTTAATAATTTCCCATAGGTTTTGTACAGTACACAAATTCCTTGTGGAGACCTGAGTCCTTTAGAAATTCCTTGTGGAGACCAATTGTTCTTGCCTTTCCCTTTTGTTATAGGACTCCACAAGGTAGCGATAGTGAGAGCAGCTCCATGCTGCAGTATCATACATGTAGTAGCAAATATAACATGAAGTGTGTAATAAAAAAAGCAAGTTAAAAGCACCAAATTCAACGTAATATTTACGTGTATTTTGGATAGAATCATGGAATGATCATGTTAATATTTTATCAAATCATCTAAATACTTTAGTTAAACCCACTACACTTGTACACATTACATGTATTTTTATTCTACAAAAACATCTGAATTTTGTTGACAAACTGTATCAAAATTCAGTGCAAGAATTAAAAGAAAATTCGCTGTAAACACAAGTGTAATTTTAATGGACATGTTTTTGCATTTATTCTTCAATGGCTAAAACTTGTCGTGGTGTTTACCAAAACATGTTTGTGCGTGTATGAATTTAGACACAAAGGCACGTTTACAGTCAATTTAGGCACAAAAATATGTTTAAAAAACATGTACATGTATACAGTGCGTATCAAAAAAAGGTAATCCGAATTCAGGGGGTTAATATGCCAAGGTTATTTAGTTTGAAAATTTACATGTAGTGTACCAAAGAAGAGGAACTCCTCAGCTTTCCATTGATACCTTTATTGACCCATTGCTGTCACACATTGGCGACCGAAAGTACATTGTTATTGAAAATGACAAATTCACAAATCGCATTTTGCAAGTTTGGGTAATCAGTGCAAGGCAGGATAATTAGTGAAAGTCAGTATGATAAACCAGATTTTCTTTAGGAATGACTGGACATTATTCAAGAAGAATCTCTTCTAACATTGCCCTTTTATGCACCCACACCTTCCAACATGTCCACCTCCTTCGACTAACAAAGCTGACAGCGGACCAGACATGTCCTGCACTGCCTGGGTTCGTCTCACCATAGCCGTGATTATTGCGTAAAGCATCCACTTAATTTGAATACCGGCCCTGCAATTTCAAGATCACGGGAGGAGTTGCAAACACCTTGTTCGTCAAATGTCCCCAAAGGAAATAGTCATCACATGGTGTGAGGTCAGGTGATCTTGGTGGCCATTCCACCTCATGGTTGGCCCACATGACTCGTTCGCCAAAGAGTTCCCTCAAGGCGCATCCACGGACAGCGAGCATAAGGCGATGTGCTGGGGCGCCATCTTGGGCCCACCAGTTGTCTGAAGACCCCTACGAACCTGTCGCTCAGAAGGTGTTCCTGCAGCTGCGGTAAAAGCGTTATCATTGAGCATCTGCAGATACATGTTACCATTGACATTCCTTTTGGGAAGAAAACGGTCCGATCAGCTGACCACTTCCATTAAAAGTCCTAACCAAACAGTCCACTTTTTGTCGACTCCATGTTAACCTCAAAATTGAATTCTGGGGGTGTCTTTGCTGGTGCATATTCAAGGAACATTATCGCGTATTGACCTTGTCGTTCATGGAGAAAGCAGCAGCTTAAAGTCGCCGATTCACGAGATTCCGCAGAAAATTTACATCTCTCTTTCGATGCGGGCTATCAACCATCTGGCAAACGCCCAGCCTTCTAGCAAAATCTCCCTGGCGTAGAAGTTGATGTCGGATGTGAATCACGATATGGATGCTAGTGGAGGTCCAACTAGTGATTCTGTTGAATGTCGCTGAAGAGCAATCTCATTCCATTTCGCCTTTTGCGCTGGTGTCCCTAGGGATGCTCCCAAAAGTTGCTGCCCATTGCTGCGCAATGTTTCGCTTCCTGATGATCGCCCGATGCTTACTCCCTGCCAGAATTCCCCTTGTTGCGGTTGAAGGCTAAAGTGCCATACTCTTGATATTTTCTAACATTTCACCAGATGGTTTTGGCTGTTGGGGCTCCCGTTCTGGGAAAGCGTTCACTGAAGCAGCATCGCTAGTTTGCTGCAAACTGTGAGTTTGGTGAAATGTTGTAATCACGAGAAACTCGCTGTTTCAGTCGGTGGATTGTACCATCTTTCCAACTACCTGTCCCTAAACCCAGGCCCTTGTAAATACCCAACTTGAAGAAAAGGGGGGGTCGTAAACAAAACGAGCCCGCATTACGCAAGTAATTCAGCTTAGTAACCCTACATAATCATCTAGGCAGTCAAGTGATGCGTCCATTTCAGACTGCCTTTGGAACTGATTGCAAACTTGCAAAAATGCGATTTGAATTTGCCATTTCAATAACAATGTACTCGGCCATAATGTGTGACAGCAATGGATCGATACAGGTATCAATGGAAAGCTGAGGAGTTCCTCTTCTTTGGTACACTTACATGTAAATTGTCAAACTAAATAACCTTGGCATAATTAACGCTTCTGAATTCGATTACCTTTTTTGATACGCCCTGTATATGGGGATAACACTTGAAAAACCACAAAGGTGTAAACTTTTTCTTTACAGTATTTGTGTTTGCAGATTGTAATTTCACTGCATTTTCCTGCTTTCTCATTAACTAACACAACAATGAGCTGAAACTTTCACATGACAATTGTTTGTATATTTCACCATCTTAATTGGATAGGAGTGATACATAGCAGAATGAGTCTACTAATGGTATACTTTCCCCTTCAATACTTGTGCAGCAAGTTCCGTCAATAGTTAATCCGCTTCAAAATGATAAATGCTAATAAATCTGAAGCGAAGCGATTTACTTCAATTGTCAGACCCTTTTGGTGGCAGATAAAACAAATCATTACTCAAAAACTCTCGTCACACATAGTGTATATCATTATCAATGTTGCTATATTGTTTTGTGCTTTCTTTTCTATTTTACTGATGTTTAATTATTTTGTTTTTTTAGAAACGAGGTCGCTCAGAGTTGATCAACCAAGTCATTCTCAGCAAAATGGGTCCAGAGTTGAGAGATCCGTCACAACTTGCCGCTGACAAATTTGCAGCATTGAAAGCACGCTACACAACAATAGGTAGCTATGTGAATATAAATCCTTGGGTGGATGATGATGAAAGGAAAATCAAAATCATTTATGTAAAATTTGCAGTTGGAAAAAAGCGAAGGTACAGCGGAAGATACAAGTCCATATGGTGATAGAACACAAAAAGAGCCAGAGACATTGAATTCTATTGAGTATGAAAAGATATTTTTCATTGAGGGTGGTCTCATTAAGGCAAGCGACTTATTTTCTGTGGCAAAGGAGGTGTAGGGAAGTAGATTGCCTTTGACTGGGCTGTTGGTTCCAGTGATGTACTCAACAAGTACAAACTTGTATTCGTTTTGAAAATGTGTGCTTTAGACCCAGGCCCAGGGATCGAAATTAAGTGGATTTTCATGGTAGCCAGCAGGGCTATACACAATTTTTTAGTAGGCCCCTAGCCCTGATTAGATTTCAGTAGCCCAAAAAAAGAGCTTTAAATCTGTAATTCTTTATTCTTTGTTTAGGCCTATACATTGATTTCCATGTATTGTGTCTCTATCACCAGAAATCTAATACTACATAGATAAATGTACAAAAAATATGAAAAACTAAGGAAAAAATACCTCTGTTCTTAATCTTATCCTCGGAATTATATATGCAAATTTTACGCACCACTTGCAATACATCAGTCACCAGTGACATTGTTTTTATCATCGTAGTTCAACCACTTACGGTCATTCTGCCATGCCCTCTGGAATTTCCGTGTTCTTTTTTGTTGTTCATAGGATCGACTTGTTTCCTTGTCATCCCCGGCCACTTTTTCTTTTTTCGCGGGAGGTTTCACTCCCTCGCAAAAAGCACCACATGAGTTAGTTAGCGAGCGAAGCCGGCCGGCCCCAAACTTTCAATCAATCACTAATCAGGTACTGTGCCTAGCCTTTAGTCAAGGCGCGCGTGGCACCCCGGATACTGGCGTACAGACGACACGAAAGACCACCACGGCGCTGTTGTGGTCTTTCGTGTCGTCTGTATCCGGGGTGCCACGCGCGCCTTGACTAAAGGCCATTTACTAACTGTCGCCTCAGTTCCTCACCACAGCCAGCGAGTTCGATTGCTACCCGCTGAACGAGTTCGGGAACCAGTTCAGTATACGAAGCCGGTGTGTCATTAGATATAGACACCGTGACATTGTGCACGTGCACAGGACTGAATATTCCGATGCGCACAATCTACTGTAGGGAAGCAAATCTTTAGGTGAGCAGTATTTTATGTGACACCGTCACAGTGCAGCGCCGTGGGGCCACCAATTTTATTTTCTACTGAAACACTGTTATCCCACGATATTTCAGCCAATTAGATGTCTTATACATATTCGTCATCTTAAATAACGTGCCATGTGATTGGCTGAAATATTGTGGGATGGCAATTCTTGTTTGCAGAAAAAAAATCGCGTGCGGGCCGCGGGCGCGCCGCGGGACCGCTGTAAGATCAAAGGCCGATATAATGCATCTCTAGCATGTTTTGATGCAACGGCGAGTTGACAACAAATTTTTCACTACTGATTACAAAGTAAAGAGCCGAACCTTATTGTCAGACAGTTCATTATTATTTGTGATGCTACATTTTTACTTTATTTTTCCACTAGCCCGCCGGGATATCAAACTGGAAAATAGTAAATGGCTCGACTGTAACCACTAGTCCTGGGGCTGAAGAAGGGCTAGACTGGGAACTACCGGCAATAAATTAGACCAAAGCTCAAACCAGTGATGCAATTCAAAACTTGTATTCGCTTTGAAAATGTGTGCATTAGACCAAAAGCTCAAACCCTTATTTGATGCAATTTTTCAACAACTGCTCAGAAGAAGATGTAGACATGGTATTCCAAAGATGCATGGAAATTATTTATCTTCCAAAATCCTAATTATGTTTTAATTCTTTTTAGATGGTTTTGATGAGTTGACAACGGCATAGCTCACTGAAACCTCATTTGGGTCAATCCTAAGAGCTCTGTATAGAAAAATATAATGTGCATAGATGTATATTTTCTTAACCCGTCCCTCCATCTTGAACGATTAAAGAACAAATCGTTGGTCTCAAAATCCTTGCATACACCCTAAGGTTCTTGGTTTTACAAAAGATGATGCTCATAAAGTTTTCCCTGGAAACAGTGAGGCACTTATTAAAATTAAAGACAATTAAATGCCATTATAATATAAGTTCAATATCATTGCGTACAATCAGAGCAACAACTCGGGTCCAAAACCTTCTTGATGTGCTTCATGGAGACCTGCAAATACAAGACCACACATTGGCAGACCTCTCTAAGGATGAGTTGTACCCTTAGGTTCCTAGTAATTTTCAGTCACTGTGTTCATCTTAAACTAGGCCACCGATCTCCATGCCCTGCTGAAAGTCTGATCTGATCTTTGACAATGGCTGTTCCTTTTTAAAGGTTATTGTGGCCTGTGTTTTTTGTTAGTATTTCACGTGATTTCCCATATGTTACATCAAGAGCATTGTTAAGGTATTATCCCTTGAAGAATGAAACAATATTTGAGAATGACATTCTTCAAATCTAAGTTTACATAATAACTAAGCTTCGCTCATTAATTTGAGGCGCAGCAAAATTATCTAAGGCAAATCATGATTTTGATCAATATTCTAGAAATCTTTTATGAAAACATAAACAATATATCTTTAGGTCTTTACAAGCTAAAATATTGGGGACCTTTTTCCGAAATACAATCAATATTGCACCAAGCTCCCACCGAACTGGTCTATAGTTGTACCAATATTTTTTTAAATCTGAAAGCTACATTGTTATTCTAGGCCAAGGTTTATGATCTCCTTGACGGCCGGCTGTGGGTGTGTGTACAAAACACAGCAGCTCGTGTTGTGACTGTCCAGAAAGTCATGCCATATCACGCCAATCTTGAAAGAACTGCACTGGCTTCCTGTTTCACAGAGAATTGTTTTTAAACTTATGCTAATTGTTCACAAATCTTTTAGTAACATTGCTCCAATTTATATTTCTGAACTGCTTTAAAGTATATACTCCATCACGCACCCCAGCCCAACAACATACGTCACTCCAAAAAGCGAACCCAACGCTAAAACGGAACTTGGGGTGATAGGTCTTTTTCTGTCGCAGCTCTCAGACTCTGGAATCATTGTAACTTAAAACTCAAATCTCATTTATAGTTTAACTAATGGTCAATTTAAAACTGATCTTATGTCACAATTCTTCAAAAGATGATGGTATAATATTTAACCAATCGCATTGCTTAATTTTTATGTATCAGTACATAATGTTTCCTAATGCTATCATTGTATATTGTTTGTATTCATGTTTTATCTTTTGTTTCGCGCCAGAGCGCCCAGCAAGGGGTGGATATATGCGCGCACACAAATCTTATTATTATTATTATTATTATTATTATTATTCTACATGCCATTCTGGTCCAGCATCTGCGAGCCAATGAATTAAAAGTTTTGTCATTTTAGTTTATTATGTTATTCCCTACATTGTTGGAAATGCAATGATGAATTAACAACCATCACCTTCTTTGTATTGAAAACTATCTAAGAAGTATGCTGTATGGCCCCAAATTGTATCAATAAATTACTTCAACACCAGCATGGATGTTGTTATGAACATTGTATGAAATGACATGTGCATCTCCTTTTTTAAAACTAACTCCTAACCATTTTTAATTAGTCAATCAATACTGTTAAAGTTCTTTTAAAGGGTATTTTTCATAAGAAAAATAGGAAAAAGAAAAAAAAAAACAGTGGCGATAACCGCAGTTCATGAAAAAACAAATTTTTTCTGACAGAACTGGTGCATGCTTATGTGTGTGGGTGACGATAAGCAATCAAGGGGCACGTTTTTCGAGACCGTAAATTCAGAAACACAAGTTTGGGCCTTGGTCATTGGTGAAGCGTTCGGTGGTGCTGCGATGATTTATTGTTCTGACCAAATGTAAACCAAAAAGTTGTGATGATGATCGGTTTAAAAAACGGCGATTTAAAAAGTAACAAAAGTTTTTAAGCTACTTGTTAAAAACATGATGAAATAGATTCGTATACTTAGTATATCTTTTCAAGTTTATTACCGCACTCACGAGTTCCATTTTGGCAAAATTAAAATTTAAAATAAGAAGAAGAAGAAGAAGAAGAAGAAGAAGAAGAAGAAGAAGAAGAAGAAGAAGAAGAAGAAAAGAAGAAGTTACAAGAAGAAGAAGAAGAAGAAGAAGAAGAAGAAAGAAGAAGAAGAAAGAAGAAGAAGAAGAGAAGAAAGAAGAAGAAGAAAGAAGAAGAAGAAGAAGAAGAAGAAGAAGAAGAAGAAGAAAGAAGAAGAAGAAGAAGAAGAAGAAGAAGAAGTCAAGAAGAAGAAGAAGAAGAAGAAAGAATCCTTTTGGGACGGTGGGGTACTACTAATCTTCTGAAATTGAATGATCTTGTCTTTGCAGGTGCTGTTGTAGTAGTGGAAGATCAGGGTAAAATCTTCCACATTCACAAATCACGACATAAAGATAATAAACCTTTTTGGTGGAAACGCGAGACTTGAGGGCCAAATTAACGATTTACGCAAAAGATCTCTTAGTAGAATAGAGCAAATGGATAGAGGTGCAATGAAAGATTCAGATATGAAGGAACAGATTGATGAAGAAGTATCAAGTAAAGGAAAGGGGATGAAATTAGTGTAGTTAAGGAGGAAATAAAGCAAAGGGGTTAAGGCAGAAGGCTGCGAAAGTAAAGAGGGTATGATGACAGAGTCAAGCAGTTTGATCAAAATCGCCTATTCAATACAAATCAACGTCAATTATTCAAAAGCAAATGGACGGGAAATGTGACAACCTCACAGAGTGGGTCACCCAGAACCAGCAGAGGCAAGGAATTTTTGGGTGGCCTTTGGGATCAGCCTATGATCATAACAGACAAACAGAATGGTTAGCCGACGTGAAAGACGGGTTAAAGAATGTACAACAACAAGAGGGATTTTAGACGGTGTGAGCAAGGTGAAGAAACAGTTGGGGAAAGTAGTGCAAAATTGGAAAGCCCTGGGACCAGACCAAGTGCACGGCTACGGCTGTTAAAGAACTGATAGTCTTACAAAGAATAGCCCAGCAGCTGCAACAATGCTTAGTGCTTGCGCAACGTTCCGACGTGGATGACTGAAACAAGAACGGTTCCTATCATGAAGGACATTAAGAAGGGTAACGTTACCGTGCAATTATCGACCCACATGTCTACCCATGATGTATAAAATTTCTGACCGGTATCATTGCAGAAGATCAGTATAGCCACATAGAAGATCAACAGTTATTTCCAGATGAGCAGAAAGGTTGCAAGAAGCGGTCAAGAGGAAACGAAAGACCAACTCATCATTGATAAGACGGTGTTAAAAGGACCCAGGAACAGGAAAACTAATCTGGCCATGGCATGGATAGATTACAAGAAGGCATACGCACATGGTATCACACTTCCGTGGATTATGGAATGCTTTGGATATGATGAGAACGGCTAAGTTGATGCGGTGAGAAATGTCTTGCTAGGTGCGCCATGAAGACATGGAGAAGTAAATCTAAACTGGCCTAGTGATGAATGTCTTGGTAAGGTAAACATCAGACGAGATATTTTCCAGGGTGATTCTCTGTCTCCACTGTTGTTTGTTTTGGCGCTGTTCCTTTGACGATGATTTTGCGGAAGGTTAGTGCGGGATACAGAGATGACGAAGGATGGATGCAAGATTAATCATCTTCTCTTCATGGACGACCTGAAGTTGTTTGCGAAGAACGAGAAAGAGATTGATTCCTTGGTGCAGACTGTACGGATCTTCAGCGATGACATCGGCATGAAGTTTGGTCTGGAGAAATGTGCTGCGATGACCATGAAGAGGGGTAAAGGGTACATTCCGGATGGAATTGCTTTACCAGATGGCACACAATTGAGGGCGTTGGGTGAAGGAAAGTTATAAGTATCTTGGAGTGCTTGAAGCAGATCATGTACTGCACGAGTAGAATCGAAAGAGAGACTTAAGAAAGAGTATATAAGACAGAGTGAAGAAGTGTTTGAAGTCCAAGCTGAATGGAGGGAATATGATAAAGGCGATCAACACTTGGGCTGTGTCACTAATGAGGATACAGTGCGGGAATTGTCGAGTGGACTAAGGCAGATCTAGATGTTGCTGACAGGAAAACGAGGAAAGTGGATGACGATATACGGTATGTTACATCCACGGTCGAATGTCAGCAGACTCTATCTACCGAGGTCAGAGGGCGGAAGAGGTTGCGATTAGTGTATCAGACAGTGTTAACATCGAGAAAGGAGCTTGCAGTGTCATGTAAGAAGTACTCGGGAAAAAGTTGTTGAAGGTTGCGCAGAAATACATGAAGGCAGACGAGAATTAGGTCCAAAGGAGTATAAGAATCAAAGAAGAGAAGAAAGACGAGATTGGCAGGAAAAAAACCACTTCACGGCCGATTCCTGAGATGTACTGAAGAAGTGGCAAGTAGCAAGACTTGGGAATGGTTGAGAGAGAGGAGAGCTAAAGAAAGAAACTGAGGGTCTGATTACTGCAGCGCAAGACCAGTCTCTGCCGACAGCGAATGTGATGAAGGCAAGGATCGAGAAGTCAGATGTCTCTTCTATGTGTGCAGGAATGTGCCAATGCGGCGGAGGAGACTGTATTTCACATTGTCGGGGAAGCAGAATGCAGAGTGCATGCTCAGACAGAGTGCAAAGGCAGACACGACAAAGTTGGCCAAAAGGTGATCCATTGGGATCTGTGTAAGAAGTACGGAGGTCAAGGTGCAATCGAAGTGGTACGACCATGTGTGCCGGAAAAGGTTGAAGAAACGGATCATGTCAAGATTCTCTGGGACTTCAACATCCAGACAGATCATGTTATACAACATGAGACGGCCAGGATGTTGTTGTCGTCTTCGGATAAACATGCAAAGATGTGTCATCTCTTATTCCAGATATAGCTGTGCCGGGTGATAGTAGAGTAGCTTCGAAGGAGAGAGGAGAAGGTACAGAAATACCAGGATTTAGTGAGAGAACTCCGCAAGCTGTGGCAGAAGTCAAGGCTGGCAAGTTATTCCTGTGGTAGTGGGGAGCACTGGGTACAATCCCAGAAGGCGTTGGAGAAACATCTCAAGGAGATAGGAACATCTGTTGAGAGTAGAATTACTACAGAAGGCGGCACTCTTAGGGACAGCAAGGATTCTGCGGAAAGACACTCGAGATCTAAGGCTACGGGACGTAGCTTGACTCCCGAGGTGTAAACCGGCAGAAAGGAAAACAAGATCTTTCTTTTTCGCGTTGTGCTAACGCGAAATAATAATAATAATACGTCATTAATAATGAATTACACTTGAGAAACGTTGATGATTGAACACGTTGTAAACTGAAACAATTTCCTGGTTACGTTCGCGTTTTTCGCGTAGCTACGCCGTCTTGTTTCTGGTCAAGAATATGACGTATTTGTTTAACACCGCAGCGACGGGTTTTGTTTTGCACGCTTTTCGCCTTGTGTCAAGACCATGAACCAATTGAGCGCGCATGCGCGCAGAGGGAATTTCGAAAGCGCAAAAAAACCACCATCCGAGAGAGAGGAATGGCCCATGGGTTCCACTGCAGAAGCGCCATGGTCGACTGCAGCTTGAGTTTTCTATCGTAGCGCGCCTAGGGTTTCGTAGTCTTCCCTGCAAGACCGGAATTGGCACATTTATCGCACAAACCCGTCTCGCTTGCGGTGGTAAACAAATAAACCGCGGCCCGGCTTAAGGGATCACCCATAATACTTTGCACTTCCTTCATAAGATCTTCTGGATTGTACCGGTGGGTACGAGCGAAGTAAGAACTAGGCCTAACCCTGGGGACGCGGTTGACAAAAAGAGAGCATCGTACTTTAGAGACAGGTTCCAGCGTTGTCTCTATTGCATACGCTGCACTGCATGGCGAATGAGTCAGGTCGCTCGACTACAACTCCACATTGTTCAAATTAAAATTTGGCGCTCTGAGTATGAACTGCAGAACAGACACACGAGTGGACTGGATTTGTCAATATTATCAATCGACAAACATCGAGCCATTTAGTCTACGAGAAACCAACTCACTCAACTCAAAGTATCTATTAGGTAAGTATTCACTTAATTACCTTTTTTAAAATTGGGGAAAATGATCAAGTCAAATTTTAAAATGTTGGCTGCGTTGTCAGAATGAATTTGGTTCTCCGACATGCGAGAACCGTTATTCGCTATGATCCATTATCGTGGCCGTATAGCGTATCGCCGTTGGTGTACTGAATCTGAAAGGTTTTTACTATCAATCATACCATATTTTCTACAAAAACGTAAACCCTTTTACAGACAAACGTAACATTAATTATTGGAAAGAATGTCGAACCCACCCGCCACATGTGCAATAATATCTAGCATGTGTACAAAACGGCAACAAACAGTTCACTGAATATTGCATACATTTTCTCTTATTGTACATGTATGTCCTCTTTCGTCTTTTAAAGGACAGTCTGATATTTTCGTTATTTGTCATATTCTGATAGAAAAGGGTGGCAGTTATATTCATCATTCTTTACAAAATGGCATAATCTGTGATGGCACCAGCTCATTTAACGCCCTGTGTTCATTAGGAAAGTGTGGGCATTTGAGTTTACTGTCCTTATATGGCATCCGCTTTTGTGTCTCTCTCTGCCATCAGATTTAATTTGGTGCTGACCACGATGAGAAAGAAAGTCATATGCCAACCATAAACTAGTTTTTGAAAATGATTCTATCGATTTTTGGGGGTACAGAAATCAAAAATCCATTTTAAATCCACTTTTTAATGTTATACATATTTCCCTTCTAAAAATCATTCCCTTTAAAAGTGAGAAATCTTAAATTAACGTTGACACAATCAGACTGACATAAGGAGGAAGTCTTCATATACCAAATTGCCTGATTTTTTCATGGAATGAATTTTCAATGTATGTCCATCATCATCCATCATGTGTATAATACATTATTGGTTTTCATATTGAATGAGGAAAAAGAGTAAGCTGGTCTGGATTTACATTCTACCCTTTATAATTCAAACATATGACATCCTTAAACCAGTGTTGTAATCTCAGACCCGGTCTCGAAGCCACTTCTCAAGTTTTCTGTATTTAGTAATGAAAATAATCCAAAAAATATAGCAGTTTGGATTTAGAGAAAAGTACATTTAAAAACTCCAAGCCTGGCACAAAACATCCTCCAAAAATTTCTGGTTAAGTTTTTAAAATGTATTGGTTGATTTTTCTGAGAATTGTGATATACTAATTGCTGGGCCTACTGAATGCACTATGTGAAATAAAAAGACCGCCAAATATTGTGGAAATGGAAGGTCCAATTTAAGTTTTAGATCGTACATTTGTAAACACTTCCCATTTTGGCTTGAAGTTGAATATAAATGTTGTAGTTAAATTGGTTTGTAATCTTTCATGAATTAGTCTGGCTGGGTTGTGAGGAAGTAACATGTGCTTTCCCAACTTGACTGAGGATTTCTGTGAAACTTAAATGGTAAGTTTAAGAGATATTATGGAAAAAGAATATATATCGTATACACTTTTTTTAAGGGCTTTTTATTTATTTTACCGACCACTAACCCAGTTAAAAAAAATCATTCTATCGATTTTGGTGGTAAAAGGGGGTTTATTTTTAAAATCCATTTTTAACCCTTTTTTGGGTTTTGGGTTTTTCTAAAAAATCACCCCCTTAGAAAATAGAAGGACCCTTTATTTTCCCTCCATGTACAATGACTGTGTTGGCCCCACTAATTGGGGGTTTAAAAGATCAACTGACATGACTGAAAAATCCCGTCCCAAAAAAATCATAAATTTTTCATGAAAAATATCCTGGAAAAATTTAAAATATGTCCATCATACCCAAAATTTCCCACCTTCCCAGGTGGGTGAATTACATTATTGGTTATATTTAATAAAAAATAGTGGCTGAACGCCCTTTTCCCCTTATTAAATTTAAAAAGGGAAGGTACAACATTGGTAATCACCCTTTTCCAACCCGAAATTTTTTTTGCTTTTCATAAGTTAAAAAAATTTTGATAATTTGTAAACAGGGGGGAAAAATCCCCCCAAAATATCTTTTAATCCTCCACATGCCCCCCTCCTTGTGCCCCTCTATCATTTTTAAAAGGGAGAAAATCGGGGTGGGGTAAATTTATCCGACCCCCCCTTTTCTCAAACCCCTAACTCCTAAGCATTGTTACTAAACAAAAAAAAATCCTTCAAAGGTGAAAGTGGCGGGGTCAAACCCCAATTAAAATTCTGTTAACAACAGTAGGGGTTTTGAATCACGGCTTAACCTTGTGCCCTTGAAAAAGGCCTTAATCATAATTGCTTCTCTCACCCGGGGTTTAAAAGGGGAAACCTGTAAAAGGCAGAGTTGGTTTGCTCTAAAAGCTGAAATGGCGCAAGGGGGCATATACCCCCGGGGGGGCTGAGATGGTTTCAGGAATGATTTATGAGCCTTATGAGCAGGGATAATAATATAACCCCTTGAGCACCACTTAGTTGGTGGATTGCCCTAAACCCAAAATTATTTTTTTGGGGAGTTAGGGTTAAATATCCCCAATAATGTAATTTTACCTCCCGGGTGGGTGAAGAACATGGATGATGAACATGTACTTCAAATTATTGGATATTTTTTCATAAAAAATCAGGCTTTTTGGGTTATCGAAAACTTCCCCCCATCGGTTTGATCTTTCAACCCCTTAAATAAACCACGGTCATTGTCTTTCGGTAACCCAAAATGGATCCCAAGGGGGGATTTTTTTAAAAAAACCATCAAAAAAGTGGTTTTAAAAGCTCTGTCCTAAAAAATCGATGGAATCTTTTTTTGGGGTTTAAAATTCTAAAAAATTTAAAAAGCCCAAATGTGGGGTTGTATACTTTTCTTTTAAAACCAACCAGTGAGATTTTTGAAAATAGTTGATGTTTGGCAACATTTTGAAATTACCGCCCGCCCCAAAAACCTTTAAATTAACAATGCAGTTTTGGGCCAGCTAACAAAAAAACCAAAACCTTCATGGACATGATTAATTAAACAAACAAATCTAAACATTTTAATGTTTTTTTAAAGGTTGAAAAGGGTTTGAACAGTTATTTAAAACCCAAGGAAAATGTCTTACTTATAATCAAAAAGATGGAAAGTTGGTTTAAAGGGATTAAAAAAATCATGTTTCCTCCAAAAAGTTCTTTTTTTTGTATAATTAAAAGCGGTTTTAAAAACACCTAATGTTCAGTTTTTTGGAACCTACTTTTTAGTATGATTTTTAAAAACCCCTTTTTTGAAAGATTTTTCTTGAAAACCCACTGTCAAACCCCAGGCATTAACATTTACCATTAGATAGATCTGTTAATAATTTATTTTTGCTTTTTTTTTCAAGGGAAAAAATCTCAACATTTGTAAAATCTCTTTCTCATTGTTTTTTAAGGTCCCTAAAAAGAAATAAGAAAATACTTATTTTTATGGATTATATACTAACCCCAAAACAATTTCAGGAACAATCTAAACCCCGGAAACATCCAGTCTCCAAAATCCAAAAAAATTTTTGTCTCTAAATACACAATGTTTTTTCTGTTTGCCTCAAAAATTTGCATACTTTAACAAAATTGGTACATGGATACCCAAAATCGGGAATGTGCCACAGGGTTGTTTTTGGATAACTCCTGCTATACATGAAATGTATGTACAGTGTTTTCCCCCAAATTATGGTTGTGACATTTGAAGTAATATGGGGCCCCTTTCTAAGAACAACACTGATAAAAGGGAGGGGGTTAAAAAATTGGTTAAAATCCCGAATGAAATGTAAAATTTGTACATATTTTTAAAAAAGGGATTTTGGTTTTTGAAGATCAAATGGAAGGTTAGTCATACTTTCCCGAACTTTGCTATTTGGCACCTCTAAAATTTTGGGTTTGACATAATGATGTAGCACTTAAGTATTAGGTATCGTTGAAGACCAAACATTAACACGTATGATGGTTTGCTCCTCCTGCTTTTAAGTCTTATACATGTATGACATAAATTACAGAGTACACCTTGTTATTATAATCTAACGGGCGTTAACTGATGAGATCTAGAATTCCAGTAAATAACTATTTCATTAATTCAAAAATCTTAAACATTACAGAACCTTTAGCATTAATATTTTGGAATAATAATTCTATACTCCGTCTTATTAAACTATCTCTAAATTTCATCACAGATAAACGTTTTAAGTTCCGTGAAGCAGACTCAAAAGTATGTAACACAAATTACTACACAATTCCTTTGAACACCAAAGTTATTCAAGAATTCTTTTTTTTAAATGAGTTTTCATTTTGTTTTCCCCTGTAGGATGAGGATGCTTGCCACCTCCAAGGCAGAGTCATTTTCCTGCTGCTGTAACGTGTAACGCACTGATGAGCCAGTCTCTTAACATATATTTGCTTCATCTTGGGATACCTACTGTAACAACACATGACCAACAAGCAGCGATGAAGGGATCCACAACTCTGCCTAAACAAGCTCAACTGCAAATTCAAACTTACTCAATGCTATAGGTTTCCTTTTTAATTTCATATAGAATAACAAAAACATCCTGTGAAATATTCAGCTTTGTATGGAAAGAGAACTCTTTCCTAAATTCAAACAGAAAATTAATGTCAGTAATATAGAATTACCAATGCTATGCCTTTCTCAATAGAAAGTAACCAGTGCTATACAATGTAAATGTATGTTACTCTTATACATGTATTTGTTGCTGAATGTGAAAGATTCAGATTTTTAAAACCGAGTGTCTTAAAGTTTGTATTAACTCAAGAAGCGGCTGCATGAATTTAAGAAAGAGAACTCTTTCCTAAATTCAAATTATATAACGTTTTTCTTGCTCTACATGATTTAAGAAAGAACTTGTTTATAAATTTAAATTATTTCACATTTTTTAAAACACAATTTACAAAGAACTCTTTCTTAAATTCAAACAGAAAATTATTTCACTTTCAGAATTACCAAGCCTTTCTCTTGTGTTTCTGAACAGAAAA
This sequence comes from Zoroaster sp. YZ-2022, assembly GCA_029582265.1. Lineage (NCBI taxonomy): Eukaryota > Metazoa > Echinodermata > Asteroidea > Forcipulatida > Zoroasteridae > Zoroaster > Zoroaster sp. YZ-2022. The sequence goes on from CM055823.1 coordinate 1,635,286, forward strand.
GTAACCAGAGCTGTACAATGTTTGTTACACTTATAATATTGCTGTGAAAGTGTCAGATTTGTAAAACTGGGTGACTTACAGTATAGAACTTTCCTCTATTCAAAACATTTCTCTTGACAAAAGTTGGTACTAGGATGTTTCCTTGCTCTGCATGATTTAAGAAAGAACTTGTTCATAAATTCAAATTATTTAACTTTTCTTAAGTTTTTACAGTATGGTTGGTAACGTTTTAAGAAGTACACGTTTTGCAGTATTTAAGAAAAAGAAATCTTTCCTAAATTCAAATTATTTCACTTAGGAAATGTTACCAACCCTACATGTATCTTGTTAAAAGTATTATTTTATGGTATGTTTCCCGATGATGTACCAATTTGTTATTTTAAACATTTACTTGGTGAAATTTTCAGCTTTATTGTGGAATTTAAGAAAGAGAACTCTTTCCTAAATTCAAATTATTTGACTTTAAAATGTTAATTATAGAAAATTACCAATGCATTCTCTATCTTATTTTACAATGTGACTGGTGTTTCCGACAATGTTGTACCATTTAAACATTTACTTGGTGAAATTTAAGAAGACAACAATCTCAAATTATTTCATATGTCAGTAATGTTAATTGTCGAATTAGCAATGCTTTCTCTATCTTGTTAAAAGCATTATTTTAGTGATTGATGCGTTTCTGATGTTATACAAGATTGTTTTGCCGATTGTTATTAAATTGTTACATTTTAAAATGATTTACTTGGTATGTTTGTTAACCCTCATTATATCTTGTATTTCTATTCCAGGTACGTAACCCTCTTGAAAAAACATGCTCATGCATGTTTTTTCAAGGGAGGGTAGAATTAATTGGGTGCAGAAGAGCACGATCTGGGCTATCTGTTTGTAAACAATGTAGTCTCAGTATTTTATTCTATCTGTTTGTAAACAATGTATTTTAACTAATTTGCTCCTGCAGTTCTTAAGTAGTTTTATCTCTAATGTACAATGTTCTTTACTTATCTATTATATTAACTGTAATGTACTTTTATATATGAGACAATACTTGAATAAAAGTAACATTAACAAAGCAACTTCTATTGTATAAAGAAATCTTTTATTCTGTCTTCAAGACTCAGTACAGCAAATAAAAGCAATGGGGATTTTGTACACGTTTTGGAGAAAACAGTAAGATTGCTGAGACTACTGCAGACAAAATACATTGTTTACAAACAGATAGAATAAATAGTAAGATTGCTGAACTACTGGAGACAAAATGGTTAAAATACATTGTTTACAAACAGATAGAATAAATAGTAAGATTGCTGAAACTACATTGGACATAAAACTGCTGAACAACAGATGGAAAATGGTTGTCACTGATCAGTACATGAATTATACAAATTTAAATTATTGCATTTTCAAAACAAGATAATCATTTGCTTAGAATTGATAATTAGAGTTGGTGGCTGACATGAACTGGCAGGATCTTTATCAAAAACACGTCCTTAGAATTGGACTTTTGGAAACTACTGTAAGATGATGACAGTTTTGTACTTGATTTTTTTCAATTATTACATTTTCAAAATGTGAGAATACAATTATGTCAAATCAATATAAAACTACTTGTTGCTGACCAACCAAAATGGCAAATCGTAGTTAGTAAAAGATATGTATGTTTGAAAATCTTGCAAAAAACAAATATATCCTACTACATGTACTTTTTGTTTTGTTAGTTACACCATCATTTGTAAGAAATGAATTATAGTATTATTGCACCATTGCAAAACTTCATATTGAATTTTGCTACCGTCCTGTTAAGAGTTAATCTAAAGCAGGGTAAGCAGGGGTAACCATGAGCCCCCTTTACAAAAAAGAATCTCCATCTTCAATTTTTTGATTCACTGCATATCTCGCTGCCATAGTCTCATGGACATTTTAAGGAATGTTACATCAAAGTTCAATAATATGAAGGCGCATTGTATGATTGTGCTTGCAAATTGTACAGTAACAGTAACAAAAACTGCAATCTCGTAATCTACCTCTAATTACATCATTTATGAAACTTACCCATCATCAAAGACTCTCAAAGGAAGACCATGCCAACTCTTGATTTTAGCATTTCCTTGAGACTCACATGAGATAGGTTCAAGTCTATTGTTCATTGCATTCACACACTGTATTCTCCTTAAGATTCCAAGAAGACAGGATCAATCAGTTTGTATTTCCCAACACTAGAATAGAGGGAGGTTTAGTCTGTTTGTAGGCACCATGTCTCAAATTATCTTGGGATCAGGAACTCTGTTGATCTGCACTTCATCATCATCCAACACTTGCTACATGTATGCATTTCCTGAAGAAGCACATGAGATGGATAAGACTATTGTTCTTTGCATTCACTGCGCTGATGATGTATTCTCCTTAAGACTCCAAGAAGAAAGCAGCAATATGTTTGTATTTTCCAACACTTAGAGTAGAGGTGGTTTCGTCTCCTCCAGGTTGTAGAGCATCATCCGTCTCACGCTTATCTTGTAATGCAGGATTGTTGATCAATAGCAAATCCACACTGCAGTCAAAAAGAAATAAACTGCAGTCAAAAAGAAATAAACAAAGTAAATATACACTGTACACAACATTATTTTCCACACACAGGCGTCGCCATCACAACCACAAATGTTAAAAATGTGGAGGATGGGAATCCCATCATCTATAACATCAAAGAAGATTTAAATGTAAATAATTGGGCACTTGTCACTTCACTGGATGAAATGTTGGTCTGCATGGCATATTATACAATGTGCGTTCATTAACACTCCTAGATACAAATTGCAGATTTGGGCCTAGAAATTGCACCTGTCAGCCGGAGGGTTTTGAAAGGTTATGTAGTTGCTTCACTATGCACTACACTGGCAGGTTTTGAAAGGTGGTGTAGATGTATACCATAATGTACTATACATAGTTTGTGTACATAACTGTTTATTGTTAATCACTGCACATGTTTATGTACAGGGTAGCTCAGGCACCTTCTGAAAGGTTTTGACAGTTGGATGAACTTTATTGAGGATTACTTAGCTTTACTTTAAGACTTAGTGCCTTTCAAACCTTCCAACATGTTTTGGCATGTACATGTAGGTGTACTTGCTACAGACTTAGCTTGCTTTATGACTTAGAACCGCGTTCACACTTGATCCGGCAAGGGCGATCAAAGGAGGATCAGATCCTGCAAGGCGATCAACAGCTAGTGTGACGCAAGAGCGATCAGGATCTGATCACTCCTTTTGATCCCCTTATTGCGGGATCAAGGAGGATCTGATCCTGCAAGGTGGAATCAAAAAGCGTGGTGTGAGCGCAGCAGGATCAGACCCCGCAATTTGACCCACCGACTTCGGTCTAATCAAACAGACTGGGCGCGAGTTGAAAAAAATAAACCGCGAAAGCTTGTAAACAACCAGTGTTGGTTATGCAATGAGAGCGTCCCCTTATTACACTGGTTCCAACACGTAACACAGCATTTCTGTGCACAAAAGAACATTACACGATTTGAATGGTACTTGGCATTTGCATCCCTGTTCTGCATGCAACAACCGTGCGTGACGAACCACATGCTTCGACCATTTCTACCTCTATGCATCGACCAGTTTCCTTCTCATCAGGCTTTCGTGTTTTTTTATCGGTCGAACTGTGTCTGTAAAATTAGCGAACGAAGCATAAGCTAAGATGGCGGCATGCATCACCCGACATGGCGTGTGCCTGCGTGTGCGCACAATCAATGACCTTGCTCAGTTGACCTGTCACACGAGCAGTGTGGAACTTCCGTTGAACCGACGGTCGGGCTAGGGGGATCAATGCACGATCAGACTCAAGTGTAAACGCGGTCTTAGTATCAGCACCTTTCCAAACCCTCCAAAGGGTTTTGGCATGTGGATGTACTTACTATAGTGTTATGACATGCATTGGCAGATTAATGCTGTGGGTCCTATGCTTATTACACAGTGCAGATTTTGGCAGGTTTTGGTGCTTGTGTCCTTGAGCAAGACAATTTACCACAATTGCTTCTCTCCACCCAGGAGGTAAATGGATACCTGTGAGGGCAGAGTTGGTTGTTGTGTTTGATTAGCCCTATATGCACTGAAATGGCAGCAATTGAGCTGTATACTCCCCAGGGAGCTGAGATGGTTTTAGGAATGATTTATAATAATAATGTGTGGACTTATATAGCGCACGTATCCACCAACTAGCGGTGCTCAGGCGCATTCTTTTTTACGTGCATTACACAACACACGGGACCCTCTGACTTTCGTCCCATCCGAAGGGCGAAGCAATTATGGTTAAGTACCTTGCTCAGGACACAAGTGTCACGACCGGCTCGAACCCACACCCTGCTGCTGGCAACACCAGAACTTGAGTTCGGTGCGCTGAACCCGCCGCCACGACACTCCATATTGCCTTGAGCACCAGTTTGGTGGACCATGCGCTATATAAGTCCACATTATTATACACTGTCAGATGTTATTAGCTGCGGTAGGGACTGAACCAATCAGTATAGAAATTTGTATTGTGTCACACAAAACGTACAGGCTGTTAGTAAAATTTCATTCCATCTCAAATAATCACAAGTATAGATCGTTTCTTTAACTCTCTTAACCCTCCTGTTATCGGTGTTGTTCTTTTAAAACAGATTCGACCCATCAGGGTTCGACCTTAGCGGTCGCCCGCCTAGCCAAATCGCGAGTGAAAACAGCGGCGGGCAAGTCAAAACCCTTCCTTCCAGTAGCCGCTGGTGAGTCAAAATATTGTCACCGATTGGCCTATATCAGCCCTGAAATTACACAGCGGCGGCATCGGCGGCAATTGCCGTCAATGCCCTCACCCTCTGCCATGATGCCCTTTAAAAATGCCAATGAGTTGCTGTGCTTTTTCCCTGCATTGCCGTTGTGCCCACCACTTGTTTACACATTATTATTTACTAAGTACATGTACATTCTCACGGAAAAAATACATCGCCGCCACGCTCGATTCTTGCGCGACCGGTGGCCTGCGCTGCTAAGACCAAGTTCACGCAATGACCATTTTGGGAACAAAATAGTCAAAGTACCTGGTACTCATGACCAAAATGATATAAGCGGTTACCAGGCAATATCGGCTGCTTGGTGCGTTGTCGAACTTGGCCCTTGCTAATACTTTTGGTTGGTGTCAACAGTACCCACAACATAAACACTCGCCAGGCATTCGCGGGTACCAGCTAAAAATAGCATGGCGCGGCTTGGGGGCGCATGCAACGTAAATAATATGCCGAGATTGTACCTAGACATATACATGTACATGCATGCAGCGTGTGCGTACCGTATGCATCGGATACAGCATCGACATACGCATCGATCGCGATCGTCGTGTCGCTAACGACCGTGCGATGCTTAGCCAGGGCTTTTGGCAAATTTGGTGGTCGTCAACATGCTGTCAACATGCTGTCAAAGGGCCGACTAGCAAATAAAAAAAGAGTGAACTGAATACTGCCACATCCAAATGCATAAAACTTGATGGTTTTTTTTCGGGTTAACATTGTGTTTTTTATTTATATTTAATTGGTGTTGCAATACTGTTTTCATGTACGCCTACATGTAAAAACCCAAACGGAGACAGATAAAGGAAACAAGTTTAGTCTTATTGGAATGTGCTGAATTGGAGTGTGTTAATTTTTCTTTTCTTTTTAAAAAGATTGCCTTGGTGCCCTTTACGTTTTTTTTATCATTGCCGTGATGCCCTTTGAAAATCTTAAAAATTGCCTTGGTGCCCTGTTTTTTTTAAATGTTTTCATTATTGCTGTGTTCAGTTGGTTAGAAATAAAATATGAAAAATGAGCCTTCTTCATTTCAGAATTAAAGCAAAAGCATTACTGTACACTAATGTGCCTGATCTTTTCCTCTGTTATTAGAATAGAATCCGTTATTAATTAAAGAAACATTAGTATTGCCTCAGAAACAAATATGCACATAATAATAAGGTAACTGACAACTGTTGTTTATAATGCACGTTCTGATGCAAAATGCCTAAATTACTAAAAAACAGTGATTTGATTAAAAGTATTTAAAAAACATACGGGCGAGTGAAAAGGCTTGCGGGCTAGTGAAAAGTTTGGTTTACTAGCCCGGCCGGCGAGTGAAAAAAAAAGTTAAAGTCGAATCCTGCCCATACTTCAAAATGTCACAACCATGACATTTTGAGGCACACACTTTCTTATCTGAAGATTAATGGCATTCCCTAAGGCACTTCAGAGAGATGAGGTACATGTAAACTGAAGCAGCCACCTGCTTTGCAAAATGCACTGTACATACAATGTATAGCAGGAGTTATCCACAAAATACCATGTGGCACACTGTGGCACACTGTGGCACACTTGGTTTGTGTGAAGGTCAGAACACTTTGGTTTTATCCCAGGGGAATTTTGGGGTATCCATGTACCACTCGTGTACAGTATGCAATATTTTGAGGCATGCATAGAAAAAGCATTGTACATTTATCAGACAAGTTTTTGTGGCATTTTGGAGATTGCATACAAGGGTTAATCTATTTCATGGGAATTCCCCAAGGCAGTATGTTACATGTACAGGTACTGTAGGTCCCTCAAATATTAATCATTTATAAAACATATACACTGTATGTATGTAACAAAAAGGGCTTGTTTCAAAAATGGAACATGTGCGACTGAAACGTTGTAGTTTGTGTGTGTTTACATACATATAGGCATTTTAGCCAAAACAAAACCAAGCAATATAAAATTGTGGGAAAATTGGCAAAAAATCCATCCGTCATGCTGCATTCCAACATGGAAATGGATTGCTACAAGTTTAGAAGTGGAGGGAAAATTTGGTGGAAGTTTCTTGACATTATGATTATGGTAGTACCCCATGATTTATACTCCCCTCCCCCTAACCCCTTTCCCCCTTGCGGTGTCATATTTAGTGAGGATCTGAAATGATTGCTTGCTTCTAAATTGGGCTGCCCAACCATTAGAATAAAGTGAGTTTTACACAATCAGTAAACTGGAATATATCCATACATAACCTGTACACATGCTCTGTACATGTACATGTTCTGAATATCTACAACAAACCTGTGAAAGTTATTTCATTGTGTCTTTAACCCTAACTCCCTAGGCCCATTTGCTTACACATAACCTGAATCCTTCCTAACTCCCTAGGCCCACTTGCTTACACATAACCTGAATCCTTCCTAACTCCCTAGGCCCATTTGCTTACACATAACCTGAATCCTCCAAAATCCTTCAGTAGTAAAGCAAGCACATGACATGTACATGTATGCACACTGCATTTCTAATCTGTGATACATGTACATGTACATGGCCAGGGACCCTCTCTACATGCATGCAGCAATAAACAGTGTCCACTGACCCAAGCACTGACCTTGCAATCACTACAACCAACATGGATGTACATGTACCATGGAAAGGCAAGTATGCCTAATAACCTCAATCCTCCAGAATCACTTTAGCAAAGAGCATGTAGCATGTAACCTCAATCCTTCACTTACAATGTAAGCAAAGAGATTTTGGAGGATTTAGAAAGGTTAGGGTTAAACAAGAAAATAGTAAAGTGTGTAATATCCTAGTCCACAGCATACTGTGTACATGATGTACTCCAACAATGGATTTAGACCAGTGTATAAGCCAGGATTTAATGTACATGTACATGTATTAATATCGTTTCGGTTTGCGGTACATGTATTGTTCCACAGACTGACGCATTAACTCTAAAAAAATTAAAACAGTGATAGAGTGAGAAGTTTGAGAGAACTGTATCTTGCATGCGCACCTTCTGTGCACATTCTGCCCACAGCTGATGATTCGCCCGTATCTAGTTTAAGATTGCCTCTAGTTTTCTAGGAATTAGTTCCGCATGTAAGTGCCTATCCCATGATGTATTTATACTACAGCTAATTCTCTATTTATTAGATTAAAAAGTTATTGTATTTGGGCCACACAATAATATAATAATTGCTTTACAGAAATGTTACGTGTTGAAAAAGAAATAAACTGTACATGAATATAGGTTCTATTTATCGGTTCCAATTACCCGTAAACGACTTTTTAAAATTCGGACTTAACATTTGATCAGAGTGAACAGAAATCTGTCACCTTTGAACAATGTACCGTAATGTTTACAGTTTTACAGACAATTATCTTTAAATTCAAGAGATTACACTCCAATAAAACCTTGTGGGAAAATAATTATGTACTGAGATACATGTACATGTACCTACAAAGAATTGTGACATAAGATGAGTTTTAAGCAGCGAATTAAATCTAGTTATACTATGAAAAGATATGAGTTTAGTTGGAAGATGATTCCAGAGTCTCGGAGCCGTGACAGAAAAAGATCTACATGTATCACCCCAGTTCCGTTTTGTCGGTTCCTTTAGGAGTGACATGTTACTGGAGCGCAAATTGCGTGATGGAGTGTAGACTTTATTGTATGTCAACACGACAATTATCTTTAAATTCGAGAGATTACACTCCAATAAAGCCTTGTGGGGAAATAATGTACAAAGTGAAGGAGTAATGCAGTCCATGAACATATGCTGTTACATCCGACATGCTCAATTCATGTCAGATAGGAAATGATGTTTACAGCAATTTATTTTTTTTTGTGGGAAAAATTTTAACCAGAAAGTTTCATATGCTTTTATTACTTGTATTATTCATCAATGGTTCTTGACATTTTTTTACTTAAATTTAAAATTTTAACCATGTAGACCTTAAGTGTTTGTCCTCTGGACGGAGCTGTTCTGATTAATGTTTTCCTAAAATGGTATGTTGAAGTACATGTATGTTACATGTATTTAATTACTTATTATCTTTGAAACCATCGGCAAGCGAGTACAAATGAATAGATATATAGAAAATCATTGATAACACGAATCACTATTTTAATAACATTTTGAGATTCTAAGTCTCAGGAATTTTGTTTATGATTTCATACTGTACTATGACCAATGCATGTGTACGTGTACCATGCATGTATGCAAACAGATCATGTACAAACTAGTGCTGGGAGTTACCAGTTAGTTCACTAACAGTTTAACTGAATCTTTCATACTGTACTATGACCAAATGCATGTATGCAAACAGATCATGTACAAACTAGTGCTGGGAGTTACCAGTTAGTTCACTAACAGTTTAACTGAATCTTTCATACTGTACTATGACCAATGTATGTGTACCATGCATGTACATGCAAACAGATCATGTACAAACTAGTGCTGGGAGTTGCCAGTTAGTTCACTAACAGTTTAACTGAATCTTTCATACTGTACTATGACCAATGCATGTGTACCATGCATGTGCAAACAGATCATGTACAAACTAGTGCTGAGTTAACAGTTGGTTCACTAACAGTTTAACTGAATCTTTCATACTGTACTATGACCAATGCATGTGTGTACCATGCATGTATGCAAACAGATCATGTACAAACTAGTGCTGGGAGTTAACAGTTAGTTCACTAACAGTTTAACTGAATCTTTCATACTGTACTATGACCAATGCATGTGTGTACCATGCATGTATGCAAACAGATCATGTACAAACTAGTGCTGGGAGTTACCAGTTAGTTCACTAACAGTTTAACTGAATCTTTCATACTGTACTATGACCAATGTATGTGTGTACCATGCATGTATGCAAACAGATCATGTACAAACTAGTGCTGGGAGTTAACAGTTAGTTCACTAACAGTTTAACTGAATCTTTCATACTGTACTATGACCAATGCATGTGTGTACCATGCATGTATGCAAACAGATCATGTACAACTAGTGTTGGGAGTTACCAGTTAGTTCACTAACAGTTTAACTGAATCTTTCATACTGTACTATGACCAATGCATGTGTGTACCATGCATGTATGCAAACAGATCATGTGTACAAACTAGTGCTGGAGTTACCAGTTAGTTCACTAACAGTTTAACTGAATCTTTCATACTGTACTATGACCAATGCATGTGTGTGTACCATACATGTATGCAAACAGATCATGTACAAACTAGTGCTGGGAATTAACAGTTGGTTCACTAACAGTTTAACTGAATCTTTCATACTGTACTATGACCAATGCATGTGTGTACCATACATGCAAACAGATCATGTACAAACTAGTGCTGTGAGTTACCAGTTAGTTCACTAACAGTTTGAATCTTTCATACTGTACTGACCAACATGTGTGTTTGCAAAGATCATGTACAAACTAGTGCTGGGAGTTACCAGTTAGTTCACTAACAGTTTAACTGAATCTTTCATACTGTACTATGACCAATGCATGTGTGTACCATGCATGTATGCAAACAGATCATGTACAAACTAGTGCTGGGAGTTAACAGTTAGTTCACTAACAGTTTAACTGAATCTTTCATACTGTACTATGACCAATGCATGTGTGTACCATGCATGTATGCAAACAGATCATGTACAAACTAGTGCTGGGAGTTACCAGTTAGTTCACTAACAGTTTAACTGAATCTTTCATACTGTACTATGACCAATGCATGTGTGTACCATGCATGTATGCAAACAGATCATGTACAAACTAGTGCTGAGAGTTACCAGTTAGTTAACTAACAGTTTAACTGAATCTTTCATACTGTACTATGACCAATGCATGTGTACCATGCATGTATGCAAACAGATCATGTACAAACTAGTGCTGGGAGTTACCAGTTAGTTCACTAACAGTTTAACTGAATCTTTCATACTGTACTATGACCAATGCATGTGTACATACATGTATGCAAACAGATCATGTACAAACTAGTGCTGGAAGTTACCAGTTAGTTCACTAACAGTTTAACTGAATCTTTCATACTGTACTATGACCAATGCATGTGTGTACCATGCATGTATGCAAACAGATCATGTACAAACTAGTGCTGAGAGTTACCAGTTAGTTAACTAACAGTTTAACTGAATCTTTCATACTGAACTATGCATGAGTTCACAGTTTAACCGAATCTTTCATGGTCAGTTAACCGAAAAGTCAGCACCTGACGGTCCACACAAACTAGATCATTGGCAAATGGCACAATATGCATACATGTGTACATTTTCAATCAAAAAGCATTGATCAATCAAATTTCTGCAATGATTGTTTAATAACCAATGCAGCAAAAAAAAGTCTAGAACAACAAAATGGGCAAAAAATTCTTCCAAAATGGTTGGTCGGTTAGCGGAAAATTTTATAAGCACGGTTCGTGCAGTTTTGGTCGGTTAACCATCCCATCACTAATTTATTGTCAATATTTTAAAAAGTAATCTCAATCCCCAGAGTAGTGGCAGAAACTTCAGCCTTATATCTATTTCTTTGACATACATGTTGTAAGATAATTCTTGTAATTGTAGATAGCACATTGGCACAATATGCTACATATAAACGCACAATGCATGACACACTCAATGCCTTTATACTGCATAATAGTTTGGAACGCGTAGATCGTGCAGGGCTCGAAATTACCGACGGCAATTGCCGTCGGTGCCCTGTGCCTTTGCCGCGATGCCCTCGAAATCACCGACATTTCACGGCAATAAATTGCCGTGCCCTTTTTATTTGACTGCCGTCGGTGCCCTTTAGTATTGTGAACATGCATCATCAGCGTCAAAATACTCGCCTTGAGTTCGAATGACACAATCAGACGAAATTTTTTACCTGTCCAGGGCCGTTTGCGTTCCATTCACGCAAACGGTGAGTAAACGTTCGCCAAGCGTTGGCGCGCGCATAGCCAACGGAATTCGGCGAGTGTGAGTTAAAATGGCTGCGGCGCGGTGCGTTGTGATGCGACGGCGTAAGCTTAGCGAACACCTCATCAGCAGCAGAAAGCCGTTCGCCATCGGTTGCGACGCGTTGGCGGCGCACAACTCGTTCCACTCAAATTGTTTGCAAGCGTTGGTGTCCATGTGACAGTGTGTGTTGAAATGAACGTTCATTGGTACCCGTACAGTAGAAGTTGGCCTATTCATATGCGTAATTTTCTCAAACATGTACGCATAATATGACATTGACAGTGTTGAATAATCAATTCGCGACGCGGTAAGTACAAAAGTTTGAGAATAAATTAAACTCGGTTATACTGATATAGCAAATCAAATAAAGTAATAAAAATGCCCCGAAAAGATCGTTGTAAGAGAGCAAACTTGTTAATTTTGTTTTTGCCGCGGTGCCCCCCAAATTAAAAAAAAATGCCGTGGTGCCCTTTCGAAATTTACAAAATTGCCGTGATGCCCTTCAAATTTGAGAAAAAGCATGGCAATTATTGCCGTGCCCTTTTGAACACGAAGTTCGAGGCCTGATCGTGTCACAACTCCTACGAAACTCCACCTTTGAGTATAACGAAAGCAAATATGACATCAAGTGTGTAATCAAAAGAAGCAAGTTAAAAGCACCAAATTCAAAGTATTTTGGATAGAATCTCTCATGGAATGATGTTAATATTTTGTCTAATAACATTTTTTTTTAAATGTTGGTACGTATACATACGTACATGTGTATAATGAATCAACTGAAACATTTCTTACTGAACAAGGTCCTTTTAACAATCAAATTATTTTATTCTTTATTTGAATTAATCTAATGGAATGATCATGTTAATATCTTGTCCTTTATCTGAATAAAAATCATCTAAATACTTTGGGTAAACTCACTACACTTTAGTAACAAGCTACACACTGTTTATTCTACAAAAATACATGTACACACTACATGTATTTATTCTACAAAAACGAGCAGTTCGTACTTATATTGTAAACTAGGTTGGGTTCCAAGAGCATACTACTCCTTAATTACTTGAAATTGAAAATCTCAAATTTTTAAAACTGGGAAATTTATGTTTAAATAATACTCATAACTTTCTTCCTCCTACATGGCAATAAAATCACTGAAATTTTTTCAAATTCACAAAACGTGTAAACGAATCCTACATTTAAAAAATAGAAGCTTCCATTTCCACAATGTTTTTTTTAAATTTCATTAAGTGCGACAAGTGGACCCGCTAATTTTATATCACAATTCCCAGTTCAACTGATTATGTACATTTTAAAATGTTTTTGGCCTTAAATAAGAAAAATTCAAGCAGAAATTTCAGTCGGGTATAATTTGCTTTTAGAAAAACTTACCGATAATGTTGGGAATACATATGGGTGATTTTCGTTGTTGGAGGTTGAATCTACTTGCAGATGTATCATCTGTGGTAAAAACATACAAATCATTTCATTACCTACAATGTATGTTGGCCAGTTTTTAGAAGTTGAGTACAGACGATGTGACCAATGACATCACATGTTTACAAAAGAGCCTCGAAGGTGAAACTGCACCAGGCTCAAAATATACACCGGTCTATGACAAGAAACCATAACAAGTTGTTTTTCTCTCTAATGATAAAACAAAAGATAATTTACCAATTACAGGAGTGTATTCTATAAGCAACTCGTAAGCAATTAACCCTAACTCCTAATAGGCCCATTTGCTTACTGTGAACTGTGAACCTACCTAATACATGATAAAAGACATGAAACTGGTTGACCCTCATGTTTTTCATGGCAAGATTGTTGAAGGCTGATGAGCTGTGGTAGCTGTCGCTTGTTGGTTGATCTGAAAACAATGATCCTTCCATCAGTAGTATAGACACAGCATCTCTGTCATGTCATCATGGTCAATGATGGCAGAAACTAGAATATTCTGTTGTCTCATCTTCCCAACTAAATCTGTGAAATAAAAATATATTCAAGTGAGGAATGGACGATTATATTTTGGGAGATTTTGGGCAATGAATGTATGCACATCAAATGAGCTGTTGGCCATTTTGGCGTCTGCTAAAACACATGCAACAGACATTGTGCACGAGTGATGGTTGGCTTTGACATTCTTTCCCAGATTTCAATGAAGGCGGCCATTTTAATTTAGATCATCTTGCGCACACAACAATTTTATGACAGCAATTTGACGTGTGCACAGACTGTGTGGTAAGTGTACAAAAGAAAGCCCAATTGATCACACCTGCGCACGCCCTGGCCATCACGCAGCTACAGTGGCCTCACACGTGACTGTGTCAGGCGTGACTATCATATCAGAAGACAATGATCACTGGTGTGGGCGTGATCAGAGCGCATGCGTATATAGTTGACATGGATGTTCATGTCACAAAACACGTTTTGAATAATGTCATTGGTCGAGCACAGGTCATGTGGGCGGAACTAACCCGTTGTGGGAAAACAATTCATGTGCTTGCACCTTGCCGTGCCCCTGCCTTCTAAATAAGGATATCCCATACGTCATGTTGGCTTTGAATAAGGACATAATTTTGCATACTAAAATAATATTTAATATTATGAAACTAACAAACTGCAAAATATTACGAATATAAAATCAGAACTTGAATATTAATTTGTTTCTATCACAATGAACTTTAGTTACATGTCAATAAACCTTTCAATAAACCTTGTTTCTTGACAGAATGAATTTGACCAATTTGGGCCCCTTTTTCTAAAAATGGGACCAAACTTGACTATTCCCTGTTGAACGTGGCATCGTGTTGATCGGTCTGTCAAGAAATGAGTCTAAAATTTAGGATGCACACTCATCAAAAAATAACTTAACAAACTGTATCGGGTAGAATGTCGTATCTGACCGCCACTTTTTCTCATTCAATATAACCAATAATGTAATCTTACCTACCCATTAAGGTGGAGAACATATGGATGATGATAGACATGTTCTTCAAATTATTCCAGGATATTTATTTCATGAAAAATCGGGCATTTTTGGTACAATGATTTCCTCAGTCATGTCAGTCTGATGATCTTGTTAACTCCCCGTTAGTGACCAACACGGTCACTGTACATGCGCAGTGGCAACTATAATAGGATCCTCCTATTTTCTGAAGGGAAGGTTTTTTTTTAGAATGGAAATAAAATCTGAAAACCATCATAAAAGTGGATTTTAAAGATATATTTCGGTTTTTGTACCCCCAAAAATCGATAGAATCATTTTTTTACTTGTTAGTGGTTGCAAAAATATTCCCCCAAAAACCTTAAAAAGTGGCTGTCGTATACGACATTCTTTCCACCGTATCAGTATCGGTAAGTTTTGTCTATTAATTAGTATTCGGCCAATTTGTCCCCTCCATCAATGTTTGACAACCCTATTGTACATGTACATGTATGTACTGAAGGTTGCTCAAGAGCAGAATTTTGTGGATCGGAGTGACCTCCATGTGTACGAGGGTTAATTAATAGCTTCAGTTTGATGAATAACTTAACATTTATGTGTAAATGAGTTACCATTTTGCTTTGATGGTCAAATCAGCGGCACACGAAGTAATGATTTTACAAATTCATATATTCAAAGTCATATATCAAGAACCGAAAGAGGTATTCAAAAACAAATTGCACCGTTGATCTTCTCTCAACTAGAGCTTCAATTTGATGTAGGCCTACATATAACTTGACAAATTTGGGGAAAAAAATTAAAAATACGGTGTTATACTATATAGCTAACTAACATTAGTGGGGCTAACTAACATTAGTGGGGCTAACAATGTACTGGACAGAAAAGTAGCAGTTGTATTCTACATTATTTCCTTTTTTAACATAAAAGTATTATACATGTATCGTCCATGTACGTAATTCGCCGCACTTACACAATTATGGCGTATTGGTTGCATAAACTTATCTAAGTCATGCTCGTTACAGAAATAAAAATTATAGTGAAATTGTATGATTTAGCCTACTGGAAAGTTAGTGCTTGTGAATGTGGAAAAAGTTGTTTAACCACTGATTTTACTAGATACATATAGTAAGAGATTTACATGACCTCAATCTTTTTTTCACGAACATCTGTGATTTTATTGTTCTATGCTGTCAACAAGCTGTTGTCTGTGGAAACCAAAATATATGAATGCTTTGCATTTGCAATAATTTTTTAAAGAAATACTGATCATCAAATTGGACACATTCCTTATAGAAGAAGTGAACGAAGACTACTTAATTCGTTGGTGTTTATTTCGACGGTAGTGGAAAATTATTGAGAAAATGAAACATTAATATCATGGTTATGAAAAGAAATCTTTTATTTGACCACAATTATGATTTAGCCTATGTGCGTCTCAAAAAACGGCGCTCAAGACGTCCACTCGTATGATCATGCATTGAAATTCAGCATTTTACAAGAGAATCCTTCCCTGAAACAAACTAAATCACCAAACTGCTAATTTCATTTGTAAGTTACCGTCCAGGAACTTGATTATATTACCTTAGGTGCGTCATTTAGGGTAAATTAAGGATATTGGCTAACCGTAACGTCGTTAGTCATGTTGTTAGGTTAGTCATGCTGCTTGTTGCATTAGCCCATACCCATGATACCGACGTGGCAGAGTGTTAAACACGCCGCCTAACGTTATTGCGGTAACACCTTTCTTGCTGTGTAATCACAAAAGCTCATGGAAACTTGACTATTTCTGTATGAACTTACCCGCATTACAGATGCATTCAACAGATGAAGAACGTTAGTTTTTACCGTAGAGAAAGACGTTTTTTAATTTTTCAATGTAGGTGCCATTTTGTTTGACAAGTGGTCGTATATACCGCCCTCTCGCGATGGATACCGGAACTGAAAACTAAGTCGTTTTTGAATTTGGACAATTCCTTAAACAAATGATGACAATAACATCGTGACAAGTTGAAGGCATGCTCAATGGAACATTACTACATTATAGACCGGGAAGATAACAATATGAATGAAACCATGTCTACGTTCGGGAATTGCCTAATTGTTCAATACAGGCAGGCCGACCGGACAATTATCCATAACTCTGAAAAACTTCCACTTTTGAGTTTGAACAAATTCCTTCACACCTTAATTGGCTGCCGTGGACACTTAGCTCTTGGGCTGACAATGAAAGCCTAATGCGTTAAGTTAATTCAGTGGTGTAACTATGGAGGGGGAACGGGGGAACGTGTCCCTCCCTCTGCTGAGGTCTGTGCCCCCGGGTGCCCCCCTTTCAGAATTTTGAAAATAGGTCCCCCATTTGAGGCTGCAGGATACAAAATGTTCAAGGATTGACATGCCGTCCTAGAAAAAGTGATGCACCCCCCTAGTTCCCCCTGAAAATGGAACCCTAGTTACGTTAGGTTCTCCCACGCACTGCACGAGTAGTTACATACGCATCACGCACACATACAATCATGTACACGTGTACCCAGACGCAGGGCAGGATTAACACCTCTGAGGGCCCCTGGGCACCTGAAACTCCAAGGGCCCCCCCACGGGCACGGGTCGTTCGCGTGCGGCCGCGAAGCGGCCGTGCGCAAATATGTGCACGCGCGCGAAGCGCGCGTGCGCAAAATTTTGAGTTTTTTTTTCATTTTCCTCTAAATATTCACAATTTGGTGATTGTCAATATTTAGATACCTTATTTGTCCAACTGACAAATAAGTCCTCAACTATACAGTCATTGTAGTCTGTCAGACAGACGCACAAAGGCCTACATGCTAAGCTGGCATTCATTAGAAAATGAGTTTCAATCAGTTGACTTGACTTTCATGAAATAAAGTTGATTTAATCAATAAAGGCAAAATAACAACACAAGGCTACTATTTCAAAGGATTTATTAATTTTCATTCACTATTATTCAGTGGTGGAAAGTAACTAAGTACATGTACTCAACTTTTTTATCTATTAGATAAATAAAATAAATTAGATAAAAACATTTTTGGGGAAAACAAATTTTGGAAAAAAAATGTTTGGAAATTTTTTTTTTTTCAATTTTTTTTTTCGACCACCATGGAGGGCCCCCTGATGCCCAGGGGCCCCTGGGCACGTGCCCAAAGTGCCCATATGGTAGATCCGGCCCTGCCCAGACGTACAGGGCCGGAGTACAACAGCACTGACAAACTTCATGTTCCATACAAAGCTTCAAATCCTAATACTGGCAATTTATATTGTTTAAAATAAAAACATTCAACGTCTGGATAAATGTGTCAGTACTTAGCATCCTCTTCCCTGAGTTAACTTTCAGAAGGTCCCATTAGTGATTTTGTTATATACAGGCCTCACCGTGTCTATTCTTTTGGTTTAAAGGGACAATATCGTCACAATCAGATCAGAGCAAACTTTTAACACGAACGTGAAATCGGTGTCCTAGATTAAGATGAACACAATTACTCTATGGCTCAGCGTCAAGCTTACTATGACATTATCATGTGCTATATTATTTCCAGTCACTAAGTTAATCTAAAACTAGCACTCCGATTCCATGCCCTGTTGATCGTTACGATATTGTCCCTTTAATATTAAACTTAAACCCAAATTAATTTCTTCAGTGGACCAAGCGGTCCAGTGGAAGGGTTTGGGACTCTTGTCAAGCCCCAGTAAAACATTTTACTTTGAAATGGTCTACTGTTTATAAATAAATTCACGTGCAAATTTCTCAATCGTGCCCTATGGGCACATATCACATAACCATCAAATGTCTCTTCAGTGCATATGGACTCAAGGAACCATTATTATATACTGACAACAGAGGGCGCCCTTCAACCAAAACTTTCAGGGGCATGTACAGGCCAGGGAGATTAGAAATATCAGTTTTTTTAAATTTAAATTAATGATTTAGTCTTGTTTCTAATAGGCCTGTACATGTTTTGAGAGGGAAGAATATAAAAAAGTTAAAATTAAAATAATAACCCCCAATCATGGGCGTCTGCCCAGTAGGTCCTTGGTGGTTTTGTTTTTAACCTTGCCCATTCTCAAGATTAAAATCAAAGACAACAATTTGTTAACAGTAGGAAGTGGCCAAGTGGAATTCCTCAGGACTCTTGCCCAAAAGGACTTAGGTTCAATTCCCAATGAGATTTTTGTTGTTTACTTTGTTACTTTGACAGGATCCATTCTAAGGTTATAATTAAAATCAAACGTATCATTTTTTAAACAGGAGGAAGTGGTGATATGGAAATCCTCGGGACTTTTGCCTAGCAGATCCGGAATTCAGTTCCCAGACTGGTGGAGAATGTGCCTCATTTTTGATGATTACTTATGACAATTTTCATATTGTCACAGTTTTACGAAGGGCAGGCATGACGTCTGAATAACCTGGACTACAATGTCCTGAGATACAGTCTGACTTGAAGCTCCCCTCAATTCAAAACTATTATGAGCACGATTTTGATTATTATTATATTTTGTATATAATTCCCCTCATACGATACTTCAACATTTAGTAAGATCTTAATAGTTAAATCTGTCATGCATTTGCATAGTGTATTAGACCCACAAAAGTCTCTTGTTTCTGGTCTCGGCGTGCGTCGCCTCATCAGACCCGCGCGTCGGCATTTTGATTTTTTGATTTTTGATTTTTGCTATGAATCTGCCGCGCTGTGTTTTAAACGACTATTTCACATTGGGGTATAAACGTTTGCCTGAATTGTGAGGCTTCTCTTAGCCACCATACTTTATGTATGGATAATTATTTTGGTCTATTTCCAATAACCGCGTATATACATGTATCACTTATTTCAAAGGCTGGCAAAAAACAAACAAACTAAAAAAAATAACAAAAACAAAAAACAACTAGATATAAGTTTTTGTCACAACAAAAACAAGGTGTTCGGTTGAAGTTAAAATGGTTACGTCATAAATTCGAAGTGTTGGAGAAGTCAAATGTTAACGTCTGTTGAAGTTCTCGCGAGAAGTTTTTTTGAATACAATACAATACTGAATTTAGAAATTATTTTAATATTAAACTTGACTTCCAGTTTGGACAGGAAGTAAGGTCAAATTAGTTACCTTTTGTAAATATTTTTGACAATTAACGATCTGTGCAATGGTACAAAAATTGTGAATTTACCCTTGTAGTTGTTGAGATATGATTTTTAAATATTAAACTTTGACTTCCGTTTGGACAGGAAGTAAGGTCAAATTGGGGTCACCTTTTGTGTAAATATATATCGACAATTAACACTCTCTACAATGATACAAAAAATGTCAATTTTCCTCTTGTGTTTTGGGTGATTTGATTTTGTTAATAATTTATCTTTTACTTCCTGTTTGGACAGGAAGTAAGGTCAAATTGGGGTCACCTTTGTGTAAATATTTTTTGACAATTAACAATCTATACAATGGTACAAAATTGTGAATTTACCTTTTGTGGTTGTTGAGATATGATTTTTAAATATTAAATTTGATTTATTGTAATTCGACATCTGATGACCTAATCATGACGTCACAAATTATGTTTCTTCTACGTGTTAAGTTTTAAGTATATGCCAAGTTTCCAAGTTCATGTGAAGTTTGCAAGTATGTGTTTTTTGTAGACAATCGTTTTTACGATAGAGAGCGACAATCCATATTAGCGTACGCTCAATTCCTTAAACATGCATACATAATGAGTACGACCAGAGCTGATTTACATTCACCAACAGAGGGCGCACTTTTTAGCGTTGAAAAAGCCGTGTAGTTCTTCATTTGCAACGTAATCAAAACGTTTTAACTAATAAAGTATGATTGATCGAAATTCGATATCTGATGACCTAATAATGACGTGACAAATTATGTTTCATCTACGTGTTATGTTCTAAGTATGTGCCAAGTTTCAAGTTCATGTGAAGTTTGCAAGTATGTGTTTTTTTTGTAGACAATCGATCCGGAGAAGAAGAAGAAGAAGAAGAAGGAAAAGAAAAAAAAAAAAAACGATTATTACAATAGTGTTTCGGGCGAAGTACCCGAACACCAAAAGAAAAAAAAAATGGTTAAGGTCATAAATTCAGTGTTGGAGAAGTCAAATGTTAACGTCTGTTGAAGTTCTCGCGAGAAGTTTATTTGAATACAATACAATACTGAATTTAGAATTATTTTTAATATTAAACTTTGACTTCGTTTGACAGGAAGTAAGGTCAAATTGGGGTATAAATATTTTTTGACAATTAACGATCTGTATAATGGCACCAAATTTGTGAATTTCACTTTGTGGTTGTTGAGATATGATTTTTGAAAATATTAAACTTTGACTCCGGTTTGGACAGGAAGTAAGGTCAAATTGGGGTTACCTTTTGTAAATATTTTTGACAATTAACGATCTGTGCAATGGTACAAAAAATTGTGAATTTCTACCTCTGTAGTTGTTGAGATATGATTTTAAATATTAAACTTTGACTCTGGTTTGGACACAGGAAGTAAGGTCAAATTAAATACCTTTGTGTAAATATTTTTTCACAATTAACAATCTATACAATGATACAAAAAAATGTCAATTTACCTCCTTGTGGTTGTGGAGATATGATTTTTTAAACATTAAACTTTGACTTCCGGTTTGACAGGAAGTAAGTATCAAATTGGGGGTCACCTTTTGTGTAAATATTTTTGACAATTAACAATCTATACAATGATACAAAAATTTCAATTTACCCCTTTGTGGTTGTGGAGATATGATTTTTTAAACATTAAATTTGACTTCGGTTTGGACAGGAAGTAAGGTCAAATTAGTCACTTTGTGTAAATAATTTTGACAATTAACAATCTGTAACAATGGTGCAAACCGTCAATTTACCTGTTGTGGTTGTTGAGATATGATTTTACGTGCATACATAATTAGCACGACCAGAGCTGATTTACATTCACCAAATTACGTGCATACATAATGAGTAATGACCAGAGCTGATTTACATTCACCAACAGAGGGCGCATTTTTTAGCGTTGAAAAAGCCGTGTAGTCTTCATTTGCAACGTAATCAAACGTTTTAACTAATAAAGTATGATTGATCGAAATTCGATATCTGATGACCCAATAATGACGTGACAAATTATGTTTCATCTACGTGTTATGTTCTAAGTATGTGCCAAGTTTCAAGTTCATGTGAAGTTTGCAAGTATGTGTTTTTTTGTAGACAATCGATGGGGAGAAGAAGAAGAAGAAGAAGGAGCAGAAAAAGAAAAAAAACTAGATATAAGTTTTTGTCACAACAAAAAACAAGGTGTTCGGTTGAAGTTAAAATGGTTACGTCATCAATTCGAAGTGTTGGAGAAGTCAAATGTTAACGTCTGTTGAAGTTCTCGAGAAGTTTATTTGAATATAAATACAATACTGAATTTAGAAATTATTTTAATATTAAACTTTGACTTGGGTTTGGACAGGAAGTAAGGTCAAATTGGGGTCACCTTTTGTAAATACTTTTGACAATTAACAATATGTACAATGGTACAAAATGTCAATTTACCTCCTGTGGTTGTTGAGATATGATTTTTTAAATATTAAACTTTCACCTGGTTTGGACAGGAAGTAAGGTCAAATTTGGGGTATAAATATTTTTAACAATTAACGATCTGTATAATGGTACCAAATTTGTGAATTTACCTTTGTGGTTGTTGAGATATGATTTTTGAAAATATTAAACTTGACTTCCGGTTTGGACAGGAAGTAGGTCAAATTAGTCAATTTTGTAAATATTTTTTGACAATTAACGATCCAGCAATGGTACAAAAATTGTGAATTTACCTCTAGTAGTTGTTGAGATATGATTTTTAAATATTAAACTTTGACTCGGTTTGACAGGAAGTAAGGTCAAATTGGGATCAATTGTGTAAATATTTTTCGACAATTAACAATCTATACAATGATACAAAAAATCAATTTACCTCTTTGTGGTTGTGGAGATATGATTTTGTTAAACATATTAAACTTTGACTTCCGGTTTGGACAGGAAGTAAGGCACAAATTGGGATCACCTTTGTGTAAATATTTTTCGACAATTAACAATCTGTATAATGGTACAACAATTTTGAATTTAATTTTTGTGGTTGTTGAGATATTATTTTTTGTAAATTAAACTTTTGACTTCCGGTTTCAACATTAGGAAGTAAGGTCAAATTGGGGTCACCTTTTGTAAATATTTTTGACAATTAACGATCTGTACAATGGTACAAAATTGTGAATTTACCCTTGTGGTTGTTGAGATATGATTTTTTTAATGTTAAACTTTGACTACTTGACAGGAAGTAAGGTCAAATTAGCTTTCATGTTTTTGTAAATATTTTTCGACAATTAACAATCTATAATAGGAAAATGTCCATTTACCTGTTGTGGTTGTTGAGATATGATTTTTTTTAATATTAAACTTTGACTTCCGGTTTGGACAGGAAGTAAGGTCAAATCGGTCTGTACAATGGTACAAAATTGTGAATTTACCTCTGTGGTTGTTGAGATGGTTTTTTTTAAATATTAAACTTTGACTTCCGGTTTGGATAGGAAGTAAGGCCAAATTAGTCATCTTTTGTAAATATCTTTTGACAATTAGCGATCTGTACAATGGTACAAAAATTGTGAATGGTAAATCACTAGTTAATGTTAATTTGTGCACAAACTGAAGATTTTTGGAGCCACAAAATTACAAAATATGGCATAAAATTTCTTCTGAAAATTGCTATAACCTTAACAACTGAATTTTTCCTATCCTTATTTATATTCTAAATATTTTGGGCATCTGTTCATATTTTGTTAGAAACTGGAGTTGTTTACTGTCCAAAGTATGTTCACGTAGCCCTACGTAGGCCCAACTAACGAGTAACGTTGTTAAACAGGGTACAATGTAACGACGAACCTGTAGTCCCTCTAAAGAAATGGCCTTTCTTCTATAAAAACACGAAGATAAATACAGGAAACCTCTTAAAATTAAATTCAAGATACCACCCTTTTTATGATCAGAGTGTTAAGGATCCATTTGTACATCGAAATACAGTAACACACTGTAACAAACAGTGCGCGTTGATTCGATTGTACATGGAGCTCCATTGTAACCAAAGATCGTTGGCAATCCATTTCACACGAATTCCAAGACCCAACACTAACAGCGTCGATTGTACATGGAGCTCCATTGTAACCAAAGATCGTGCAGCGCCGCATACATGAAGCTGCTTGATTCATGCAACGTAAGTGAAACGTTTTAGCTAATATCTTTGATTTATCGAAATTGATATCTGATGACCCAATAATGACGTAACAAATTATGTTTCATCTACGTGTTATGTTCCCAAGTATATGCCAAGTTTCAAGTTCATATGAAGTTTGCAAGTATGGTGTTTTTTTGTAGACAATCTGATCCGGAAAAGAAGAAAGAAGAAGAAGAAGAAGAAGAAGGTAAGGAGAAGAAAAACCGAAAAAAAAAAAAACTGAATATCAATATTAGGTGTTTCTGGTGCATACCCTGAACACCTAAAAAAAAAAAACACTCGAACATCAATAATAGGTGTTTCAAGTATACCCGAATTAACCCAAGTCAAAACAACAAAACAAAACATGCACCACAAAAACAAAACAAACAAAACAAAACAAACAAAAACGCATCACCATTAACCGTAATAGAAATTAAAGGAACATTATATCATCACTGATCAAGAGGACATGGAATCAGGGGTGCCTGGTTTGAGATTAACCTCAGTGACTGGAAAATAATATATACAAGGTCATGGAGTGCCATGGTCGAGCGGTTTAGTGCATCGGATTTGTGTTCTTCCGATGATTGAGTCGTCATGCAGAATGTGGGTTCGAATCCCAACCGCGATCGTGGTACTTGTGTCCTTGAGCAAGACACTTACCATAATTCTGCTTCTTCCACCCAGGAGTAAATGGGTACCTGTGAGGGCAGAGTTGGTTGTTGTGTTT
>CM055823.1:1660465-1698175 GCA_029582265.1 Zoroaster sp. YZ-2022
TCCTTCCCCTGAGCACATGGCCTAACCATCGGATACGTCGGCATTTGATTTGAGATCTTATTTGGCCAGAAGATGCGGCAGATTCTCCGAAGGCAACCATTGTGAAAAGATTTTGATTGAAAATATACATGTATACACATTGTGCTATTTGGTGACGATCTGTAGTTTGTGTGGCCGCCAGGTGCCGACTTTTGGTAAACCGGTTAACTGACCGTGGAAGATTCAGTTAAACGGTTAGCAAACTAACCGGTAACTCCCAGCACTAATGGTTTATCAATAGATCTTTTTTTCTTTGTGATGTAGAAAGATTCAATGATATGAAAAGGTCGAAGAGTTACTATGTAACTGTCGTGGAGAATACAGACACAAATCAGGTGGTAGCAGCAGCGACACTGGTACTTGAGCAGAAATTCATCCATGAATGTGCACTAGTAAGTTATAATAATTATAATAATAATGTGGACTTTATATGGTGCATGTATCCACCAAACTGGTGCTCGAGGCACATTACATTATTACCCCTGCTCACCAGGCTCATAAATCATTCCTGAAACCATCTTGTCTCCCTGGGGAGTATACAGCTCAATTGCTGCCATTTCAGCGCATATGGGCTAATCAAACACGACAACCAACTCTGCCCTCACAGATACCCATTTACCCCTGGGTGGAGAGAAGCAATTATGGTAAAGTGTCTTGCTCAAGGACACAAGCACCCCGGTCGCAGCTGGGATTCGAACCCACATTCTGACGACTCGGCCATCAGAACCTACAACCGATGCACTAAACCGCCGACCATGGCACTCCATGAAGCCACAGTATGGTCATTTTCCATTCAGATGTTTCAATTATAAAAAGCAATATGCATTTTGACAAGCAAGATTACCGTGATTACCGCTAAAGTTGTTATGGAAAATGCTAGTTGGTAACTGATTGGTATTGGTAACCTAAACAATAAAACACGCTAAGCATGTTATGAACTGCTTATATTAACTGCTTACATGTATACACTGTATTTTTCTTTGCTCGCTTCCCTTATTATATAATATTTCAGGTCAGTTTCTCCCTATATATAAACGGAAAGCGAGCAAAGAAAAGACCAACTGATGCCGGACTCGAACCCGCGACCTCTCGAATACCGTATGAGCACTCTACCAACTGAGCTAACCAGCCCCTATGTTGGTGGGTGGTCCACTTATGCCAATTATCTATTGCTCTATGGAGCCAGGTCAGAGGCCAAACCATGTCTGCCGAGTAGCCAGGGATCAAGCCCTGGTTAGATGCAAACAACCCGGGTAACGGCAGTAGCGGGGATCACACAACTTGGGACACAAGCCTTTTATGTGGTTGTACACAAAGTAGATTTATAGGGAGAAACTGACTTGAAATATTATATAAACGGAAAGCGAGCAAGAAAAATTGGCTGTTGCCGGACTCGAACCCAGCGACCTCTCGAATACCGTATGAGCGCTCTACCAACTGAGCTAACCAGCCCCTATGTTGGTGGGCGGTCCACTTATGCCAATTATCTATTGCTCTATGGGGCCAGGTCAGAGGCCAAACCATATCTGCCGAGTAGCCAGGGATCAAGCCCCGGTTGGATACAAACAACCTGGGTAACGGCAGTAGCGGGGATCACACAACTTGGGACATAAGCCTTTTATGTGGTTGTACACAAAGTAGATTTATAGGGAGAAACTGACCTGAAATATTATATAAACGGAAAGCGAGCAAAGAAAAATTGGCTGATGCCGGACTCGAACCCGCGACCTCTCGAATACCGTACGAGCGCTCTACCAACTGAGCTAACCAGCCCCTATGTTGGTGGGCGGTCCACTTATCCCACTATTCTGCTCTATGCTCTATGGGGCATATATATATATATATATATATATATATATATATATATATATATATATATACATATACATATACATATACATATACATATACATATATACATATACATATACATATATATATATATACATATACATATACATACATATACATATATTTATACATATATACATATATATACATATATATAAATTAAATCTGAGGGTGGCCTTTAGCTTGATCCAGACTTTCATATATATATATATATATAAAGCAATTTTCGTAAATAAATCATGCAAAATAAATCTTGCAATTTTGTTTTTAAAAATATGTATTTTTGTACTACACAGAGAGGGAGAATTGAAGAGGTTGTAGTGAATTCAGATTATAGGGGAAAACAACTTGGCAAACTGTAAGTATTTCCCTGGCAGGATTAGGGTGGCTGAAAAGGGGGAGGGAGAACATTGCCAAAAAATGGGATGAGAGATAGAAAAACATTGTTAATTTACATGTATGCATGTCAACAAAAAAGTGGGAGAGGGTCCCCTTTTCATCCCTTTCTCTTCTTGGATCAGCGAGTGGTAAATATATTGTTCCACTTTGAAGAAAACATACATGGACCACTAACCAATGCTAAAATTGCAAACCAATCATTTATTTCTGCCATTAAAATCAACTGTTCTGACATGTTACACAGTAGATTTGAAGGGAATCGTTTTTAAGAGTGAATAGAAATTTTTTGAAACGACCCACTCCAGGCCATTAGCTGTTGCCAGTGGCCTCCTATGGTTACCCTTCTGTGCACTGTCACACCACTGAGATTGCAGGGTAAGGTGATCTCCCATTGATACATTGCAGGCCATACTAATATGTTCAAACATTTACAGTGGCCTTGGGTGGCACACAGTTGATTTTGTAAGATTACTTGGAAAGGACAGCAGGCTTGTACATGTATGTACTGAAGGTTGCTAAAGAACAGAATTTTGTGGATTGGAGTGGCCTCCATGTGTAGGAGGGTTAATTTCATTAGTCAACTGCATAATTTTTTAACCCTCCTACAATCAGCGCAATTTTTGAAACGACCCATTCAGGCCACTCTAAGCCATTAGCTGTTGCCAGTGGCCTCCTATGGTTACCCTTCTGTGCACTGTCACACCACTGAGATTACAGGGTAAAGTGGTCTCCCATTGATACATTGCAGGCCATACTAATTTATGTTCAAACATTTACAGTGGCCTTGGGTTGCACACAGTTGATTTTGTAAGATTACTTGGAAAGGACAGCAGACTTGTATGTACTAGAGGTTGGTGAAGAACATTGAAAATTTAGTGGACCGGAGTGGCCTCCGTGTGTGTACCAATTGACTGATTAATTCAATTTGTAACTCAAGAAATGCATTTTATTGATTTCAAATAAGCAATTAATTTCTTGATTGTCTGTCAACAATTTGTTTATACTTCTTAAAATTCATATGTTTGAAATGGTTGTTACATTTAGTTTTGGTAAAAGTTCTGATATGATAAGTTATCCCTTATATTTTTGCCCCCAGACTCATGTCGTCATTAACTCTTCTAAGTCAGGACCTAGGATGCTACAAGACTACACTTGAGTGTGCAGAGGGCAATATTCCATTCTATGAGAAGTTTGGCTACGTCAAAGACAAAGAGGTCTACATGCAGAACAGGCATTAAAACCCCCACATGACACCTGTGATAAAAAGACAGTGGCCAATTTCAAACAGCTGTTAAAACCCTTGTATACATGCAGTCTCCAAAATGCCACAAAAACAAAAACTGCTAAGTACACAATGCTTTTTGTGTGCATGCCTCAAAATATTGCATACTGTACACAAGAATGGTACATGGATACCCCAAAATGCCCCTGGGACAAACACAAAGTGTTCTGACCTTCACACAGTATGTGTATACCCCAAGTTACTGCACTGGTTTATTTCAAGTTAGCCTTGCAATGAAACAAAGCAGGTGGCTGCTTCAGTTTACCTCATCTCTCTGAAGAGCCTTGGGGTATGCCATTAATCATGAGATAAGAAAGTGCGTACCACAATATGTCCCAGTTGAGACATTTTGAAGTATGGGTCCACTTTGTGAAGAACTACACTGATAATAGGAGGGTTTTAAACCAGATATAATTGCTGAGCAGTAAGCAAGGTTTTCTTGGTTACCAATGAATTATGTGTACAAAATATGCAGACCTTGGCTGGTTGTCTGCATAATACTGCTCACCATAAATATCTGCTTAATAGTAAACCTTTCTGCTTAGAGAGGAGGGCCAAAGTCATGGTACAGCCAAGCCTTTAAGAAGCCAGGCCCAGGCTTTGCTGAGGCCTATGGGCCTATATAATGCCCTAACTGAGCACAAAAGACCCTTTACTAATGAATAGATCTCAAATAGCTCTTATTGTTAACGCAGACTTGACTGACACCTCAGCTGTATTTTGTTTCCAACTCCAGCCCGTATAATGAGCTAGGCTAGGCCCTCCAGAAGCCCATGTTATGTTGATTGGCAGGTACTGTATTGTTACAGGATTAGTATTCACAAAAGACAGATTAGGAGGCCAGGTAGCCCAGGCCAGGCAGGGCTGGCAATGCTGATTGGTTACTTTAAAAAAATATGCGAACAAAAGTTTTAATATTAACAAAATATTTAAATTTTTAACAAAATATTTAAATACTATAATGCCTATATGGAATTTTTGTACACATCAAATGTTCGGATGAATTGGACGGTGTCTCTACTGCAGTTCTCGCTATTCTTAGCAATGATATCACACTATCACCTAATTCGCATATCCAAGATTTTTGGATGTTGAAATCTGAAATTGTCCAGTTCATGGGTGAGAGAGCATTGGGTATGAGGTATTCAGAAACTGCTTGAAAGCCCCAGGGATGAGGTTAGTCCAAAAGCACTTGTGAATTCTAATATAATCTCTCTCTTAAATGAGGGTACTTCCGAAAGAATGATTTCTCAGGATGTCATGTACTTGGTAAAATGATTGTATTGCCAATTTTACACTAGGGTATTATTATTATTTTTGTTGTTTTAGATAACTTGATAATTAACCCTAACCTTCCCAAATCCTCCAAAATCCTCTTTGCTAAAGTGAAGGATTTTGAAGGACTGAGGTTATTAGGCATACTTGCCTTTCCATGGTACATGTACATCCATGTTTGTTGTAGTGATTGCAAGGTCAGTGCTTGGGTCAGTGGACACTGTTTATTGCTCCATGCATGCAGGGAGGGTCCCTGGCCATGTACATGTATCACAAATTAGAAACACATGTGTGCATACATGTCATGTGCTTGCTTTACTACTGAAGGATTTTGGAGGATTCTGGTTATGTGTAAGCAAATGGGCCTAGGGAGTTAGGGTTTTAATGTGAGACAAATTTGCATGTAGGCTTAAAAATAATTAAAATAATAAAATAAACATTTATATGCCAGTATCCATCAGAAACACACACACACACAGGGTCTTTTTCCGTAATTGTGGGGACATACACTCACTTTTAGACACAGTTGTGGGGACCAAAAATGCTATGGGGACATGAAAATGTCCCCACAGATACTGTGTTCTTGCCTACCCTTTTGTTATAAGTCCCCACAACCTTGCGAAGGCCTACCCACAAAAGCTTGACCCAAAATAATTGTTTTAGCTATTCTAGAACAGGTAGTTGTACACTTAGTCAATTACGGAGGAAATATTATGAATATTATTCCAAACTGATGAGCCAGTATGAAAAACATCAATTACAAAGACTGTACAATGTTGAATGTACAGTACATCTATAGTCTACTCAGGTAGTGTGATCTGGTTGGAACCAGTGTGAACCAGATCTATTTCATTGAGTATAAGAATACTGCAGGTTTTTGTTAGTGCAATCCTTATTTTAGTTAACTTTGTATAAATAGTTCAGAATTGCTTTGATTGTGATAAGATATGTGTCTGGCTCTGGCAAAACCCTAAACTTGGACCCAATTTTCAAAAGTCAGATTTTGGTATAGTTTGATTCTCTAGATTTTCCTCTTTCATTTGATACCAGATTTGTAGAAAACAAAAAAAAATTCCCCCTGATTTCTACAAATCTGGTATTAGGGTTTTGCCAGAGCCAGTCACCATATATATATATACCATGAGGATGTGAATGAGAAAGGAAACTGTATCACTAAATATGCAGAATTAGTGACGTTTTTTGTAGGTATCTGCTGTGTACAAATATCCGATTTCTGGTCTCCCCAAAATTGCTGGATCAATTGGAATTCTATGACCAGAAACCTTAGTAGTGAAAATGCATCCAATGTTATTCATGATAGGGTCCTTTTGCCATCAAGGAAGCGCTACGCATAAATGATCATTGATTGAGAGAAGAATGTGTTGTACGGTACCGTTGCATACACGCATAAAGTGTACGCACCGTGTTCACTTTTAACATGCACGTATGTATTGGTACTTCTTCCAGTTAATGATCTCTAGAGGAATTGGGTTGAATATAGGGGATTTTTATACTGCAGAGTGTCTTGAACCAAAAAGTTTTCAGTGGCATAGCCAGTGGGGGGAAGGGGACAGAAATTTTCAGGGATAAAATAAGGATGTCAAAAATTTGGCAAAAGACAAGACAAACTGGAACAGAAAAAACCCCATTTATTTATACTCGGTACTTGTTTTTATACCACGATGTGATTGTGTATTTTAGTTACTAATTTTCATTACAATTCCTGCAGCGTAAGTGAAGAGTAGGGCCTACACATGATGTCATGAAAGGTCATATGAGTACAAGTGTTACTTAAACTTAAATACTCTGAACCTTAAAATAGGGACAAAAATGGCTTTTGCCCCCCAACCCCCACACTAAGAAGGCTGGCTATATGCCTGTATGTTTTAGTGGTTGTTTTTAAATTAATTAAGCAACAGCACATCACATAATTTATCATTCATGGACAGCCATATTGGTTTGTCCCAGATAAATGCATGTGGCCAAACTACGGCTGGAAGTATTTTTAATTTTTAATTTAATAATAATAATGTCGGGCATTTTAAAGCACTTTAAACAAGGTATCAAAGCGCTGTAATGTTATTACCCCTGCTCATCAGGTGCATAAATCATTCCAGAAACCATCTCAGCTCCCTGGGGAGTATACAGCTCAATTGCTGCCATTTCGTCGCATATGGGCTAATCAAACACAAGAACCAACTCTGCCCTCACAGGCACCCATTTACTCCTGGGTGGAGAGAAGCATTTATGGTAAAGTGTCTTGCTCAAGGACACAAGTACCACGGTCGCAGTTGGGATTCGAACCCACATTCTGACGACTCGGCCATCAGAACACAAATCCGATGCACTAAACCGCTCGACCATGGCACTCCACTATTTGGTAATGGGAATCGGCACAAATTGTTATTGCTTACAGGTAATATTAGTCTATTGTGATGATTTAAAAGTTACATATGTGACTGGACCACTTACAAAATGAGTTTTAAGGAATTTGTTTTACTTTTTAGATTTAAAAAAAAAAGCCTTTATCATCTTCAATATATGCCATATGTCAATATCTTGTGAATTAAGACTTGTGGGGTGAAATAAAGTGACAATTACTACTAATTTGCATTGTGCAAAGTCATGATTAACCTTCCTACTACAAGGGTCAAAATCAGTCAAAATGATGATATACTTGCCAAGGTATATCTAGTGCACTTAAAAATCGAACACTGTCAAACCTTAATGTGTAGTAAGTACATTTACAGGTCAAAATGAGTCGACCGTTTTTGACTGGTAAAAGCATTGTCTGGTATTGTTCAGGGTGGTCAAAATGACAGTAAAAAAACCAGTCAAAAATGCCCCTGCAGTACATTTAGGTCAACAGTTAAAACAGGCAGTTGACTGATTTTGACCACCATAGCTACTTCCCACTAAAGTGCAGCTGGAGTAGGAAGTTTTTAAGGGCCTGTAACACTAACAAAGCTGTGGCTACATCAGATTCATTTTGTAAGATTATGTGGAATGATATTGCATTATTTTTACTAAATTAAAATTTTTGTTCTACTTAAGGTCAGAAGGGTTTTAAATATTTTAAGGTGATATTTTGCACATATTTATCAAAAGTTTGTTCTGTAGATTCCCATAGCATTATGTGGGTTAGAGTGAGTGATATACCAGCATTCTAATAATGATATATTTAATTGTTCAAATTTTTAAAATCTTTTACTATCACCTGAAAAACTGTCAATAATTAGAGAGCTGTTAGTTTTCGTATATATTTTTCCATAGAAAAGAGAAAATATACTAAATCAACATCTATGAGGTAAAATGTATTTTAAATTATTATTAATACACTCACTGGCCAAAAGTATTGCAACATGAATTTGTACGAGACATTGCCTAGACGGATGGCCGCAATTATCAGGTCACGTGGTTACCCGACAAAGTATTGAAGGACTTTGTTTCCGAACAAGAACAGTAAAAAAGAACATTGACTTCAAAACACAGGCACTTTCAAGAAGTCTTAAGTAGTGTAAATAAAATAAAATAAATTATTGTAACACAGTTCTCCAAACTGAACTTTGGTGTGAATTTCAATGTATATAAGTCTCATTCCTCGCAAGTTATTATTTAATTATTTCAAGGATATGTAATTGTATACTGTTTACCAATAATGTGCCTTGATATTTGCTGTAGTACAGCAGTAATTCAATTGTTTTCATTTTAATAAACTTCAAACTTGGAGCCTTAAAAATGTTGGTAGGTGGTACTTTATTTGTAATGTGTGATTGTCTGATCAGAGAAGCCAAGTAGGCTTGGGGACGATAACATGATATCAAATATCGCAAAACCTATTTTTTGTTCGATTATGATATTGAGAACCTTTTGAAGTTATTGAGATATCAGCAAATCGCGATTAAAAAAAAAAGCGATTGTGAGCAGAGTCAGAAATTCCATGGAAGCAAAATACAATATATCGTGGATGAAAAAAAAAATCGATATCGCCCAAGCCGAGTCACTGCAAAGGCACAAATTTGGTAAATTATTCTCTTGGGCAAGGATCTATCATTCCAATTAGATTACAGTTTATCTATAATCCACCTGGATGTACACATTTTCCCTCCCCACCTTGTGCCCATCCCCACAGGTACAATGGGTACAGCATTGGTATTGGCAGAAGTATGCTTGCTTTATTTGAATAATGACATGCATGCCACAACTTAAAGCTTATTACATTTGTCGTTATTTAAGGCAAAAAAAAAAAGTCTCTGGTCGGCTTCAAAATCGGCGCATTGACGCATCTTTTTTCTTTTTTTTGTCAACAGGGAAATATGCGGGGACCATATTTCCCATATACATGGTGGCTAAGAGAGGCCTCACAAATCTAGCAAACGTTCATACCCCTATGTGAAAAAATCGTTTTAAAGCACAGTACGGCAGAATTCCAATCAATCCAATAATTTTGGCTGCAATTGGACATCATTTCATAGCAAAAAGAAAATTAAAAATCCTGACGCGTGGGTCTGAGACGACGTGAGCGGAGACCAGAAACCCTTTATTTTGGCCTAACCAAGAAAATTATGAAAATGCATTCAGATTTTTTTCAATCGTTGAATATTCTAACATGGAAAGAGTACTCTTTTCAGTAAACTACTAAAAAAATATTGGCAATATTTTCACTTCTTAACCCTCCTATAGGTTTAACACTCAAAGACACTCAAAATTTGTATGTCTCTCTTAACCCATTGACTTTGTGCAGTGCACTCAAATACATGCAAACACATGTGGCTGTGTGATAGGAGGTCAAACCCAAAGACACTCAAAATTTGTATGTAACTCCCAACCCATTGACTTTGTGCAGTGCACAAAGGTCAAACCAAAACCACTGACAGTACATACACAGCTCTGTGTGACTCTGGTTTGACCTACCAATTGGCAATGCAACCAAAAATACTCAAGTGAGCGTCTGTGGGTGCCGTGCTAACTGGGCCAAATTTCAGCCTGGGCATAGGAGGGTTAATGGGGCAATATCGTCACAATCAACAGGGTATGGTATCAGAGAGTGCTAGTTTTAGATTAACTCAGTGACAGAAAATAAGACCCCATATGATAAGGTCATATGTGACCCGCTCTGTGAAAAAGGGTGACATGTCGCACCATGCGCTTACATGTAATGGGCGATGAAATGTTGAGAGGGTGTTTTTTTCTTTAACATCTGATTTTTGGTTATGTTTTTTACATCATTAGGATCTAAATTTTCTTAACATGTTTACATAAACGTCAATTTCAATCAATAAAATATTATTGTGAGTACTTTGTTTCAAATATATCATTTGTTTTCATTTTCCTAACACTAAATTGTGTTAATTATGCACATTAGCGATTATTAAAAATGCCATATCTCCATAATGCAATATGCTACACACATCTAACATATACCAAATTAAAGCTGATTATGTATTCTTTCCAGCTACATAGAAATGTATATTTGTCAAATTTATGCCTTGTGACTCATTTTCACAGAGCGGGTCACATATTACCATTGCTGCTTCATAAATGAGCCAGTAATTTTCAGTCACCGTGTTCATCTTAAACTGGGACACCGATTCCATGCCCTAATGAAAGTCTGCTCTTATCGTGACAATACTGTCCCTTTCAAAAAAATGTTAATTAGTTAATTATTTAACTGAGTGAGAAAACAGTACAAATCCAACAGTGCCAACAATGTTGAGCTTTCAGTAATATTTAAATAGATTAAACTTACAACTATTTATTGAAAACTGCAAACCAAACGTGTTCTGAAGAAAGTTCTTGGATTTGTAGAAGCATCCCTTTCAGATAAATCTGTCTAATCTTTGTAGGGAATTGAAGAAAATTGAGGGATGTTTGTCTTTACTTGTACAGTTCAGACATAAATTCCTCTGTGTGTGTGGCATCGTAGCATGCCGAGATAGAGTCTATTTCCAAGGCAAATTCCCCATCGATGGCATCAGCCATTGTCAGTCCGATAGAGTTGACCATCTCCAGATCAACTGCCGCCTGTTTGTCCTGGATACGCCCTCGGCTGGACAAGAAGAACTTGGAAAAAGGGATCTGTTGGGATATCAAAAAAAGACACTTGAAAGTCAGATTTCTATCCAACTATGTTGGTGGAATTGAAAATGACATAGTAATTTAACCCTAACTCCCTAGGCCCATTTGCTTACGCATAACCCGAATCCTCCAAAATCCTTCAGTAGTAAAGCAAGCACATGACATGTATGCACACATGTGTTTCTAATCTGTGATACATGTACATGACCAGGGACCCTCCCTACATGCATGGAGCAATAAACAGTGTTCACTGACACAAGCATTGACCTTGTAATCACTACAACAAACGTGGATGTACATGTACCATGGAAAGGCAAGTATGCCTAATACCCTCAATCCTCCAAAATCCTTCACTTTAGCAATGAACATGTAGCATGTAACCTCAATCCTTCAAAATCCTTCACTTTAGCAAAGAGGATTTTGGAGGATTTGGGAAGGTTAGGGTTGTACAAAAAAATAATATCCCTAAGTTTGACACTTCTAACAAAGTACGTTTACATAAGGCCAATAACTACTATTTTGCATTTATACTACAGGTCCTTTAGGTTGGTAAGCAGTTTGCAACAGCTAATTCTCTATTTATTACAGTACGTTCAGGTTAAGCCTGCAACGGTTACACGGTTAACCGACCGTTCAAACGGTTACACGGTTACGTTTTTCCGGTTCGGTTAACCTTAATCTATTTTTTTTAAATCGACCCTTCCATTTTTGGAGCGTAGTACGCGAAGAAGACATCAATCAAGTTGCGGGCGAGCAAAAACAAATCCCGATCTTTTGAAGATTAGACCGAGAACGCGGGTGACAAAGTACCAGACGCTTGCTTTGTCTAGAATGCCGCGTGTTTGTAATTGCCCTTTCTCCTTGAATGGCGTCTTTGTAGTTGCATTTCTTAGAAGAAACTATAGCGCAAGTGGCATTTTGTTACCGCTTAATTTGTCTTCAAACATCAAAGGGTGGACGGCGGAACCGGCATTGAATACCGCTGACCTAGATATAAACAGTCCAGGTGTGCATAAATACTGTGCACGCGCTGGACATGTGCATTCTATAGACAGGTACTAGACAGTACTAGACCACGGTCGTACGTGACGGCATCGTGAGTGGTTAGATTTGGGCATGGGCTAAACCACTTTGGCCAATGGGGTTTGGGCGGACGGATAAACAATGGATATCTTTCACGCGCTACACCTGTGCATCATGATTGGTTCTTTTTGGGCGCGGGCTGTCAACGATGTTGGCTGAGAGCCAATGGGGCAGGGGCTAGGTAATCTCCGTACACAATACTTCCCATACGCTCGTCTGTTACGCATACGCACGCATTTCAGTCTTCAAGAGTGAATTTTGGCATCGTTTGTCGGCGCTTGTATAGGGCAGGGAATGTTCTTCACCTGTTCTTGATACGTGTATATCATTTTTGTTTGCGATTACGATCTTTAAATTAGCGATGTTTGAACAATATCTGCCGTTCACGTGGTAACAAATAAGATTATGAACAAACTTCCCGAGACTTTTTTTTCCTTTGTTTTTCTTTGAACGTCGGTTACGGTTAACCGTAACCGCAAAACATACGGTTACACGGATAATTTTAAAACCGCAAACTTGCAGGCTTAGTTCAGGTTAAAGCTATTTAACACTATTGGCAATCTAAATTGCTGCGTAACTCATCTGAAAGTATTCTTACTTTCTTCGGATCAAAACATTAAAAGATTCAGCTTATTTACACTATGTTGTTACCGAGAAAATAATGAAAATGCATTAAGATTTGTTGAATTCATTCGGTCTCTGGAGGACAAAACTGATTTCAAGGGATGTTTCATACCGTCATAAACTTTACACCAAGTTAGTTCCTTGTAAATGTGTGATCATTTTTGTTTGAGAAAGAGGGATTAAAGCCAAACGGCATGATTTTTAACCCTAACCACCACCATATCCTGCAAAATCCTCCAAGGGGCACTTTTTGGGAAAATCTCAGCACTGTTGGAAACTGGTACTTTCACCTCTTCAAATGGGGCAAAATTACTACCTGGCAAGAAGTACAGGCCATAAGTGCTGAATATGAAAGATCAATGAAAATGCATGGTGCATTTTGAAGTGCACTGATGGATTTTGGAGGATTCAGGAAAGTTCCTAGCCAGAGTACCCAGGGGTTTAGGTTAAGATACAAATATGATCCCCTAGCATTTAAGGTACATGTACAAAGAAAGTTGTAGCACTGATTTTCTTCTCATACTACAGTCAAACCTGTGTCAAGTGGCCACACGAGACAATGAAAAATGGCCACACTGAACAGGTGGCCACTATGTGCAGGTTTTTAAATAGTACGGTATAATGTGGTGGGGGGGGGGGGGGCGCTACTCATGGCCCTGGTTTTTTCCTGATTTCAACCCTTTTCAATCCAATAATATTATGCTCACAGAGACATCCTGCCAATAAGGCCCACCCCGAGTGAACAAGAAGTAACTCCAGATATCGTCATGGTAATCAGTGAAGTAACCCTCGGTCATTATGTTAACCATGTATGCCCGTCCGTCGCCCCGTAGACGCAAGTTGAGCGAGTTGAAAGCAGTCAGGTCCATGTGCTTTTTGCGGTTGAATGATCCCTGCAAGAGCAACAGAGCAAAGAATGACATTTTATATTTTACATTGTAAAACGAGAATACACAAATTAAAATAACAAGATAATATACTACTCAAAACAATTTAGGGAACACCGGAATAATCTCAGTTAAAGCAAGATAATTTATTTCAGATAAACACAATGTTTCACAGAATTGATGAGAAACAACTGCACAATGAAACAGATGATAAAGGATGCATGTAGTGATTACACATTTCATGACATGACTACTGAAAGAGAGAGGGGGTTGCAAATGAAAATCCCGGTTCATGGAACATTTCAATAACGGGTGTGACCACCTCTTGCAGTAAATCCGGTGTTCCCTAAATTGTTTTGTTCCCTAAATTGTTTTGAGTAGTATATATTAATTATGAAGTCAAATGTCCCACAATTGCACTTGTATAAAAAGGGCATAAATCTTTTTCAAACATATTTTAGTAATTTATAATGTAATAATGCAATATATTGTTTCATTTGAATAAAATCTTTGAAAAGAAATAACTTTTATGTCATTGCATAACATTAGTTTTCTGAATTTATCTTCAAATCATTTTACATTTTTGTTCTCAGTCTCTAATTAT
Source organism: Zoroaster sp. YZ-2022 (assembly GCA_029582265.1). Classification (NCBI taxonomy): domain Eukaryota; kingdom Metazoa; phylum Echinodermata; class Asteroidea; order Forcipulatida; family Zoroasteridae; genus Zoroaster; species Zoroaster sp. YZ-2022. Next base: position 1,674,588 of record CM055823.1, read on the forward strand.
GTCAAAACTTACAAACTGTTGTCTTGTCTTCAGAGAACAGTAACCACTCCTGGCTGTTTCCCCGTCGCGCGGGACTGTTGTGCACAACTCCCCATGAAATAAGAGTTTATTATTGCGGCTTTCGGCTATACTGGCCCAACTGCTGCCACCTATGGTCTGGTCTGTTTGAACCTGTAAGCCCTTAAAGCTGTCTTTGCCTGCAAAGTGCCACAGGATACGAGAAGTGTCAAACATCGTGTCCAAATTCGAGCAGCGGAGTTTGTCGTATATCTCCTGGCTGAACAACTGGACGTTTCGCTTCCAAAACTTGGAGTAGGGTTCCTTCTCGTCACGCGAGTCTCCGCTCTGGCTTTGCTTATGTCGACGATGCACCAAGGAAGGTGCTGTACTCCGACTCGCCAGAAGAGTTCCACGATTGCCCAGTAAAAGTCTAGTTCTTGATGCACACTGAATGAACAATGTACCCTTGAAGGAATTCATTTTGTTCAACTGCAGAACGTAAAACAGACGACTTAGAGGCTACATTCGTAGGAAAAGTCTCACAAAAGACATCGAAATCCTAAATCTCAGTGTAGCCTTCTGAAAAGCCTCCAGTTGAGTCGTCTCAGATATGATCTACGATGAATCTAGAATATGACAAATAAAGAATAAATTGTAATGTATTTACTAATACACTTGTGGCACTACATTGTTTTTTACTGCTCATGAATACTGAGGCTATTCACCACTACATGTATACAGGTCAAGGGTCACTCTATGTTTTAAAACAGTTTCTTCCAATATGTCATTCTTAATTTATAGCTTACATTCCCACATTAAATAACTCCACACCACTTAAATTTACAATGATTGTGAGTGTTCCGATTGTGAGTGTTCCGATTGCGAGTTCCCCACCCAAATCCTGTCTATTGGACCCCCTACCCACAGCTTTGGTCAAAAACTTGAATACTCTATTAGTTGGGCCCATAATCCGGATGACCAACATGTCACTTGCTGGTGGTCAGTTTCCAGACAGCTTCAAAACAGCCTTGATCACTCCTGCAATTAAGAAACAAACACTGGACTGTAATAATATGAAAAATTATCACCCTATATCAAACCTATCTTTTGTGTCAAAGGTAACTGAGAAAGTCATTGCTAGAAGGCTAAATGTACACTTGTCGAAAAATCAGCTGCGGGAGTGTCAGCAATCCGCGTACAGAAAGTTTCATCGTGTGGAAACGGCCCTTCTCAAAGTCCACAACGATATCATGCGCGCAGTCGACAGCAAAAATGCTGTACTATTGGTCCTACTCGACCTCTCAGCGGCCTTTGACACCATCGATCATAATGTACTTATCCGGAGATTGACTAGTAATTTTGGTATTCAGGGTTCAGCTCTTAGCTGGTTTCAATCATATCTTCATAATCGTCGCCAAATAGTTCAAATTCAAGGAGAGTCATCGATGGAGGCCAATGTTAATTATGGAGTCCCCCAGGGTTCTGTCCTTGGTCCCATGCTATTTACCCTCTACACATCACCTCTAGGTCAAATTGCAAGACAACATGATTTACAATCACATTTCTATGCAGATGACACACAATTATACACCACATTTAGTCCCAACATCGAAGGTAATGACGACATGTTACATTCATTCACCAGCTGCCTCCATGACTTCCAAAATTGGATGCTGGAAAATTTTCTGAAATTCAATCCTCAAAAGACAAAGTTCATAATCATCTCTTCTCCACAACTCAGACACAAAATCCAAATCCAAAACATACAGATTGGCAATGGTGAAGTTATACCAAGCACAGACGTGCGTAATTTTGGTGTGCTGTTCGATCAATGCATGAACTTAGAGAAGCACGTATTGAGCATTTGCCAGACATCGTATATGCATCTTAGGCGCATAGCAAAAATTAGGCGTTTGCCGTCTACAAAGGCAGCAGAGCAGCTCATCCATGCTTTTCATCACCTCTAGACTTAACTTTTGTAATAGCTTGTTGGTCTTCCATCGCTTACAATCAGTACAAAACGCTGCAGCGCATCTCTTGGCAGGTACCAAGATATCAAATCATATAACTCCCATCCTGTACAAACTTCACTGGCTACCAATTAATCAGCGTATTCGATTCAAAATAATCCTTGTAACATTCAAGGCACTCCATTGTTCTGCTTCACTCTATATCCAGAACATGCTGAGGCCCCGCACTGTCAGACCATAGAGGAAGTGTTTTCCTTCCTCCATGATCAGACCAGGTTTAAGGTCGACCAACAAACATGCTCTTTGTTCCCCGGACTCGCTTAGCCATTTATGGGGACAGGGCATTTTCCTGTATCACACCTAGGCTGTGGAACTCCCTACCAGAAGACCTCAGGGAAATACAAAATATCTCTCTCTTTCAGCAGCGACTCAAAACATATCTGTTTACACTTGCTTTTACATCTATTTGAGAATTTTCATTTCCTTTAGACCGGCGCCTTTGAATGTTTTACAGAGTATGTACGCCTTACAAATGCTGTGATATTATTATTATTATTATTATTATTAAAAATCATGATTTAAAAAAATCGGATGTTGTTAATTAAATGATTCAGATATTGTTTTAAGGCCCAAATCATATTTTGCATTACAAACCCATTTTGGCAAAATGGATATTGGGCAAAATGAGGCAAGAATGTTCGTGTTATGTTTTTTCTACAGTGTCAAAAAGACAAATTGTCGCATCACAAGCTTTGACAAAAGTGATAATGGGGGACTTTGGTAAGTAGATGTAAGACACTAAGTGTTTTGTGTGGTTGTACTGTGGGCAACTTTGTATGTTCAATATTAACATTTAGGGGCCATATTCAAGGTGATAACATGTTGTTGCATGCATTCACACAATGTGTGTTTTAGTCGGCATGTCGGCAGTGAATGGTAGTCGGCATGTTGGCAGTCAGGGGACCATGCACAAATCAGGTCATTAACCTTAACTCCCTAGGCCCATTTGCTTACACATAACCTGAATCCTCCCTAACTCCCTAGGCCCATTTGCTTACACGTAACCTGAATCATTCCTAACTCCCTTGGCCCATTTGCTTACACATAACCTGAATCCTCCAAAATCCTTCAGTAGTAAAGCAAGCACATGACATGTATGCACACATGTGTTTCTAATCTGTGATACATGTACATGGCCGGGGACCCTCCCTGCATGCATGGAGCAATAAACAGTGTCCACTGACACAAGCATTGACCTTGCAATCACTACAACAAACATGGATGTATATGTACCATGGAAAGGCAAGTATGCCTAATAACCTCAATCCTCCAAAATCCTTCACTTTAGCAAAGAGGATTTTGGAGGATTTGGGAAAGTTAGGGTTAACCCTCCTATTACTACAAGGGTCAAAATCAGTCAAAATGTTGATATACTTGCCAAGGTATATCTAGTGCACTTAAAAGTCAAACACTGTCAAACCTTGACGTTGTAGTAAGTGTATTTACAGGTCAAAATGAGTCAACCATTTTTGACTGGTAAAAGTATTGCCTGGTATTGTTCAGGATGGCCCCTGTATGCACATGTGGGTCAACAGTCAAACCAGATAGTTGACAGGTTTTGACCTCTATAGCTACTTGCCTCTAATGTGCACTTGAGTGAGTGAGCGCCTTACAAGCAGCAACTCATAACAGCTCTCCAGTTTTTGTGCTAAGTAAGTGTTTTGTAGCTACAAGTTTGTCTTCATTTTTATACTAGTGGATTTCTTATTACACCTGGAATCTACTGGACGTTTTATGTGAGTATTTGTACATTTGTTTTCTTATAATAAGTGAAAAACTGTTGTTTTTTTGTATGTCTGTGCAGTAAAAATTTACTGTTGAGTGTATACACATTTTGGATCTTCATTTTATTTGTGCAGTCAACTCTGATTTAGATTATAGCCTGTAGCTAGAGATTATAACCTGTAGCTTGACCACAAGCCTTTTGTTTGGATCAACAACTTTGTGATCAGACAATGGAGGTCTACATCCTGTTTATTCTACTCCTGCTATCCAGACCATGGTGTCTCAATGACTCATCAGTAGATGGCTACAAGATGCAATCTACAGATTGTTCAATTAAAATCCGCCATCTTAAATTCTTGAGACGTCCTATATCATACTATGATAATTCATCTGCCACCTTTCACCTGGAACTCTTAATTTCTGGTGACATAAACCCAAACCCTGGACCTGAAACACTGATCAACAAACCCACAAACGCCACTCAGCTCCATAAAATTTCCTACAGCCGTAATGAACTACTCAATCTTCGAATGCTCCATGTACTGATGTAGCTTTTATCTTATTTAGGATTGAGTCAATTGAACTGTCTTGGAATACTTGCTAATCAACCCCAAACATACCGCCCGCACACATAGAGGTAAAAAGCTGGTCGTCAGAGACTTACACAACTAGCACTCCAGCCTTACCAACCCCCAGCAGTGAACTCAACCACATCAACAAGCGACATTGGCATAACTTCAACTCCAAATGTTCACGATGAGTCTAAACTTCAGCTCTGTGTCTTGAATACTCAATCCATATGTAACAAATCGGATGAATTTGTTGACTTTGTACTTCAAAACAATTTGGATCTTGTTGCCATAACCGAGACATGGTTTAAACCTAATGATGACTTGCCACCCCGTGAGTGTACTCCTGCTGGCTACTCTCTCCATCATATCCCCAGACCAATAAAGACCGGTGGAGGTTGCACTACTCTTTAGGTCCAGTTTATCTGTCAGTATGAAAAGTGTTAACATTGACTACCTAACATTTGAATCTCTGCATGCTGAGGTAACGTGCAACACTAGATCTGTTCGCCTTGTTAATATTTATCGACCAGAAAGGGATGTTGATGGTAAACATGTAAACTTCTCCAGTTTTCTGCAGGAATTTGAAAATTAATTGTCGATTATCTCTTACACCCATCAGACATTATTTTAACCGCGATTTTAACATTCATATGGACATTATTTCAAACAATTATGCAAATCAGTTTAAAGATCTGCTCTCTGCTCATGGACTTATACAGCACATCACAGCACCCACTCATCGGTATGGTCACTGTCTTGACCTCATGATAACGCGTGAAAATACTTCACCTCTTATCTCGAATATAACTATTCATCCTGGCTTATCTGATCATTATGCAATCATGGTAAATTTGAACCTTAAAAACCTCCCATACCTACCATTTCTGTAACTACCGCCACTGGAAAAAAAGTAAATATTAAAGATTTATGTCATGATATTGAATCTCAACTGGAAAATGTAAACCTTGAAGATGGTGAGCTGGATTCTTGTGTCAGTCTATTTGAATCTACTGTCCAGTAATCTTGGATGATCATGCTCATAAAAAACTCGAACTGTTAAACCTACAATCTGAATCCCCTGGTTCAATGATGATATCCGTGCTGCAAGGAAAATCATCCGTCAACTTGAGCGAAGATGGCGTGACAATGGGAAACTTGGAGTACATCGGCAAGAATACTGTAACCAACGTGATATTGTGAAGAACATGATTAACCAGGCAAAATAACTCACTACTCATCTCTTGTGGAAGATAGCTCTGGTGATCAGAAAAACTCTTTAACATTGTTGAAAAGCTGCTTCATAAACCCAAAGCTCCAGTGCTTCCATCTACACACTCCGATCAGGACCTCGAAATGCTTTTTCAGACTTTTTGTCACAAAAATTGAGAATATCCGTCGTTCTTTTCCCTCAGTTCCTGTCATTCTATCACAAACACCATCACGCAAGGATCCACAATGTAGACTGTCCATGTTTGAGCCTACTAGTGTTACGGAGATCAAGAAACTCATCATGAAATCGCCATCAAAATCATGTGAACTTGATCCAGTGCCAACTTCGCTAATAAAACAAAATATTGATGTGTTTGCTAAGTATATCACAATTATTGTAAACAGATCTCTTTCTTCCGTTGTTTCCCTAATAGCCAGAAGGTTGCTCATGTTAAACCACTCCTAAAGAAACCCAATTTGGACAAGGAAGTTTTCAAAAATTACCGACCAGTAGCGAATTTAAAGTACCTTGGAAAAACAATCGAGTTGTTTCATCACGGATCTCTGACCATGTTCGTGCTAATAACCTGTCGGACACATTTCAGTCAGCCTACAAACCATTTCATGGAACGGAAACTGCTCTTCTTCGCGTCAACAATGACATTTTATCTGCCATGGATGAGGGAAAATCACTGCATTAGTTTTGTTAGACTTAAGCCGCTTTTGACACTGTCGATCATAAAATCCTTCTCTCCCGCCTCAATATCATCTTGGAATACATGACACAGCCCTGGATTGGTGTAAGTCCTACCTTTTAAATAGGCCTCAGCATGTTTGTATTGGTAACGCTATCTCCGAGCCTGTTACTCTTGACTATTCTGTACCCCAAGGCTCTGTGCTCGCCCACAGTGGTTTACTGTTTATACCTCTCCAGTTCGTGATATCATTTTGAAGTATAATTTAAATTACCATGTTTACGCTGATGACACGCAGCTTTACATTACTTTTAAATCTTCTCAAGAACCTGCTGATTCCTGCATTAAAACACTGGAGAAATGTATTCAAGAGATTCGAAGTTGGATTAGACAAAACTTCCTGAAATTGAACGATGAAAAAACAGAATTTGTTCTATTTGGATCACGTCAGCAATTGTCTAAAGTTTCTCTTCCATTTATTACAATTGGTGACTCGCAGATAACTCCCTCATTACATGCACGTAATTTGGGTGTTATATTTGACTCGACAATGACTTTAAAAACCACATATCTCCAACATTGTTCGCATATCATCATTTCATATCAGAAATATAAGTTTCCGAATTAGGAAATACTTGAATAAAAGTGCTGCTGAACAAATTATACATGCGTTTGTCACATCACGGCTTGATAACGGAATGCTCTCCTTACGGTCTTCCGAGAATCAAATATCTCGCCTTCAGCACATACAAAACACAGCAGCTCGTGTTGTGACTTTGTCCAGAAAGTCATGCCATATCACGCCAATCTTGAAAGAACTGCACTGGCTTCCTGTTTCACAGAGAATTATTTTAAACTCATGCTAATTGTTCACAAATCTTTTAATAACATTGCTCCAATTTATATTTCTGAACTACTTAAAGTCTACACTCCATCACGCAATTTGCGCTCCAGCAACATGTCACTCCTCAAGGAAGCAACTTCAAACGGAACTGGGGTGATAGGTCGTTTTCTGTCGCAGCTCGAGACTCTGGAATCATCTTCCAACTAAACTCAAATCTTGTCATAGTATAACCAGATTCAAGTCGATGCTTAAAACTCATCTTATGTCACAACTCTTCAAAGATGATGTATATTTGTAATTGCATTGTAGGTACATGTATCTCGGTACATAATTTGTTTTCCCTATGCTATCATTGTATATTGTTTGTATTAATGTTTTTTCTTTGTTTCCGCGCCTTGAGCGCCCAGCAGGGTGGATATGTGCGCGCTAAAAATCTTTATTATTATTATTATTATTATAAATAGGAGGGTTAACCTGCAGTAAAGACCAAGCGTCAAACTTTTATTCCCATTCATAAATACCTGTATCGATTTCATTTTCAAAATGTAAAAAAAGAATTGTTGAATAACGCCAAATAGAAATGGGCAAATTCACGTTCTGGGGACACACAAAACACTTTCACGTGTACATGAGTCAGTCGCGTAATGTGAAACAATCTTCATCACTCTGATTGGTTCAAATCCGTGTTGCACATTGCACAAAACAGCTGGGGAACAGATTTGAAAAACCATGTCTTTATCATCCGTTAACACACCCCCACGTGATTTTGTGTTGTCCAATCGGATTGAATAAACTGTCTTGAGAATAATCTGTTGTTTGTGGTGGGAACAAGCCAGATGCTCGACTACTACTAATGATGAGTATGACCGGCCCACAGCTGAGGCCCCGGGTATGAGGATGGCACTTTTTGGCAGTGCCAGTGAGTGAGTGGCAGTGCAGCAAAGGTCATCGGGGTAAAGACTTCAAACTTGTATTTTTTTTTCAGATTCCCCCATCATTTAACACTGGCCCCTTTAATCATACCTATACTGTATACAGTGGAACCCACCAAGTTCTAACCAATTTTGTTCGCGTTCCAAAGTTTGCCGCCACCAAGCGAATGAAATTAATTACCTTGCTTACATTATTTGGTACCGCAACTTTCTAACGTTACGCACGATTTCCCCAGTTGTAGTTGTACCTTATCTTTGCATAAAAAACTACATCAATGATCAAAACCATACATTTGAGAAACTTACATTTTGCAGCCATTAACTTAAGTAAGTTCACATAATTATTCTCACGTTACGTATACGTCTGGGTACCATCCGGCTCCGACTATAAATATATCGTACCTGATTTTGTTTCGAGAAGTTGGCTACACGCTCTACACAAATTACCAGCTACACTAGCTATAGCAGATTACCGACCAGTCGTACGAGTCGTTATAGTAGGCAGATTCACGCAAACCGCCGTTGGTGGCGCTATTTTTCATATGCTTTTGTACTGTAAAAGTTTGTGACCTGCCGAACTTTCATGGTAAAATTCTAATATAAAGGGTAGTCTATGGATGTAGTCACTTCTAGTGTCGATAAATGGATACTACACATCGTGGTTATCTTAAATGATCAATCCATGCCAACTGTAACGTTGGCTTAAAAACAGTGCAACTTGCTGAAAATAGACTTTGTTAGTACTACAAGGATACATTGCAGGCACATTCGGTCACAACCTTTTCCATTGAAACTGGATCTTAAAAATGACCAAATATTTAAATCAACAAAAATTCGTAACTTTGCATAGGGTTAACCTATCATGACCATTGACCCCTCATTTTCTTTCTAATTTTTTGTTCTATCCAGTGATATGACATTTAAAAGCATTGAAGCAACTTCAAATTTTCATGAAACTGCCTAGTTATAGCCGGCAATACACAGCATAATTATAATACACCTGTTTGGACCGAAAGTAAAGGTCAGATAAGCTTCGTGCCTGTGAGAGAAATTTCAGATATTTCATTTTCTTTACGATCATGTATAAATTTTTCTATTTTGGTCCAGGAGATACGATTTTTGTCTTTATCCCGCCACTAGAGTGCGGTCTGAGCTTTTTATGACGTCACTAATCATATTTTGGAAAGGTCTGATACCTCTTATTAATTCTTGTACATGTAGGCCTATAGGCCTGATTCGATGAAATGCATGCATGCCTATATACAAAACTGTGGCATGTTGGGGGTAACGCCCACATACGGTGACGAACGCTTATGGCATACGTAAGCTTGTCAACCGGACACGTTTATCCCGGCCTGCAAAGCAGCATCCCACAGGACTTCTTAACCCGCTAGGAAGTTTATATTTTAACTATTAGAGGGTTAGTTTAAAGTTTCTTATTATACAAAACTGACGAAAACAAGGTTATGTGACATTGGTATTCATGAATAATAATTACAAAGAGCCACATTCATGTTTGTGTAACGTTTATCATGCTGAAACTCGAATATGATACAAATACATCTCAGGTAACATATTGACATACAAATCAAAAACTGCACTTGTTGATCTAGTAAAGCATAAGCCTCATCGCTAATAGCACTGAAGCAACTGCCGCAAAGCATACAGGGATACAAAAAGGGGCATCTGTTTGGCGCAGCTTTTGTGACGTCAATAATATTTTGTTTGTCCGCGCAGCACGCAGTGGCGCTGTTGCGCCCACAGACATCCCACAATTCCTTGCAGCTGCTATTATAGCGATAAGGCTTATTATTCATGCTCGTTGCAGAGGAAATTCGAACACTGTATTCCTATGGAAGAGCACGGGTGTAAGGCCCCTTATAGCTGTACAGCATTGAACATGCACTTAATGGTGCTACCAAAAAGCATACAGTAGGCCTACATTTAAAGCTCCACAGCTCTGTGTACAGTTCGAAAATGGTTACATGCAGCAACTCAACGAACCCGACATTAAGCCAAATCACTGCCTTAAGAAGTCCTTGCCACTCATAGATGCCAAGCCAGACCACAGCAACTGTCAAGAAGAGGTACAGCTGCCAGCCCCGTACGCCGCCTCTCGCCTCCATTTTATCCAGTCCAATCGCGTCGTCAAGCCCATTCCTCGACACATCAGGAGGCTCTTTGGACATCCAAAGTGTCGCCGACTCCTCTTCGCACGGACTCTGGCAGCCATCGTTAGGAGGATACCTTTGCACATCCACCGTTAACAACTAGATTAAGAACTTGATTGTAGATGCTGTCGTCCCCAACAAAGTTCTATGTACATAATACAGTGTAACTAATGTACACACATTATTTAAGATTTCTCAAAGGAAGGGCACACTAGAGTTTAAGTTATATGTATAGACTACAGCTATTTATTGAAAACTAATTGACATATATTGTTATATGTACATGTAGTTAGGATGTGTCCCGTTCGTTGATACGTGATCCGATCTGTGTTATTGTATGGTCTTTAATAAAAGGAAGGTACACCTTTGTTAAAGGTGGAATGTACAACATTGGTCATTACCTGGTTACAAAGATACTGATTTAAAGGGGCAATACCGTCAAGATCAGAGCAGACTTTCAACAGGAAATCCGTGTCCAAATTTTAGATGAACTCAGAGATCGCATCCTGCTATCTGGGACAGCCCGCGCTGGTGGGGTATATAAAAAAACACTAGGACACCGATTCCATGCCCTGTGGAAAGTCTGCTTTGATCGTGACAATGAGCATAAATTTAACCAACGTTGTGTCTTCCCTGTAATTACCTGATATGTATTACAAATTTGATAACGATCGGGGCACAGCCTAAATCCATTTTCCACATCAGAATTCTTACAAACACCAACTGAATGTAAATGCGTTAAAATTTCCTAATGTCAACTCAAGTTTGAAACATGCTTTCCTCTATACGACTGGATAAACGTATCCATTTTTTGTTGTATTGTTTCATTGTCTTCAGCCAATTTCCAACACCTTTCGTCACACCTTACGTCACAGAGTTCCACTCTACCATCCAACATCGCTGGTACATCACCAGGAATGTCAGCCTCCGCCAGAAAGGTGCGGAGTCTACAAAAGCAGAAACATCAGCAACTTCAGCGAATGCTCGAGGGAGCCAAACGAGAAAAGGCTAATAACACACAATCGCCACTGAAGGACTTTCTTGTGTCACTCTGATAAATCAATTGATGTCTATTTGTCCAATAGGGTGATTTAAAATTAGTGCAGGGTTTCTTAACGGGAATATATATCATTGGTAATGTTGGCAAAAGTTATTTTACATGTATTTCCACAAATCTTTTAATAACATTGCTCCAATTTATATTTCTGAACTGCTTAAAGTCTACACTCCGTCACGCAACTTGCGCTCCAGCAACATGTCACTCCTAAAGGAACCAACTTCAAAACGGAACTGGGGTGATAGGTCTTTTCTGTCGCGGCTCCGAGACTCTGGAATCATCTTCCAACTAAACTCAAATCTTGCCATATAGTATAACTAGATTTAAGTCGCTGGTTAAAACTCATCTTATGTCACAATTTTTCAAAGATGATGTATATTTGTAATTGCATTGTATAGGTACATGTATCTCAGTACATAATTTTTTTCTATGCTATCATTGTATATTGTTTGTATTCATGTTTCCGCGCCTTGAGCGCCCAGCAGGGTGGATATGTGCGCGCTACAAATCTTTATCATCATCATCATCATCATCATCATCATCATCATCATCATCATCATCATCATCATCATCATCATCATCATCATCAATATATACATACATGTTACATGTACATCCAACAACCAAAGTCTCATCCTATTTTGAGCGCAGACCTGACACCAAAGAAAATCCACCAATCCAGGTTCGGCCATAGTCCTGCCCACACCTGCCCGTCACGCACCTGTATAAAGCAAAGCGCGTGATCAACATAGTAACAATTGTCATCAATGATGATCATGGAAAGGCGTGACCCTAATGGTTAATCTGTGCGGTTGGATTGCCATGCTGGATTGCCATGCTGGATAGGTGTGTTAATTTTGAGGGATAATTTGTCCGGTTTTTTTTCCAAGGAGATACCCAGAGATATACAGTACATGTATTTTTATGTCGAAAACGTCCCACCTTCATTTTTGTTTTAGAAAGCACGATTACAATTAATTTAATTTGTACATGGCCCAATGAAGACTAAGTGATTTACAAGCTTTACAAGTCAATTTAATATCACATTGATTTCCATACTCTCTAAAACAAACTGTTCACACAAATTATAGTATAAAGGTTGTAAATAGAAAGATTATTATTTAAGAACAATACTCTATAGATAATATAAAACAAAACAATATTTGTACTAGTCATACATGAAAACAACGAGCTTTTGCGTAACAACCTTAAAAGTAATACATTAATGTATGTTGTTTGGTAATTTCCAGTAGTTTAAGTTAAGTACATATTAAGAAAAATTAGGAGACCGGCATTATTACTATTATTATTATTATTAATAATAATAATAATAATAATAATAATAATAATAATAATAATAATAATAATAATAATAATAATAATAATAATAATAATAATAATAATAATAATAATAATAATAATAATAATAATAATAATAATAATAATAATAATAATAATAATAATAATAATAATAATAAACATTTGTAATCCGTCAAAAGAGACGCTCATGGCGCAGTGACACATCAGTGTAAACAAGAAAACAAAATACATGGTAGAACAATGCAATATAAAATTACAAGGAACAATGGTTGTAAAAAAAAAAGGCTGACTGGCCCTGGTCAGAATATGCTAGGCAAAGACGATATTCTGACAACAAGGAAAAACCCTGCATTCACAACCAAGCAAACAAGGATGATTTGCAAAAAATGTAAACACCGAAGCGATGCTCTTCACATATTAAACAAAAACAAAAGGTACATTCTTAAAACTAAAGTGTTGAATCAACAATTTAAAGAGTTCGGTCAGTGACAACTCTTTATAAAGTTGGATTTAACTTTTAAAAGTGTTGAATTAACATTGATAAAGTTAGACTTAACTTGACTCCGTGTTAATTCAACACTTTCTTTTAGTTGAATTTAATTTTATAAAGAGTAGTCACTGACCGAACTCTTATATGGTTGATTCAACACGCTAGTTTTAAGAGTGTACATACACTGTATAGTACTATATTGTTTCCACTCAGATCGCCAGCAACTTGACGGTATTTTACAGAGGGCTAAGTGTCCATGGAGGCCGTTTAAGGTATGACGAAATTATCCAAATTCAAAAGTATGGTGTTTGTCCGAATGGGGAGAAGCTAAGCTTTAATTTGGATATAAATTTATCGGCCTCCCTTGAAAACTTTAAAAGTTATTCCCGACCTTAGAAATTCTGTAAATTAAGCATCAATATAGCCGGCGAAACTTGCATTGCTCTCTGTACATGTAGAAAAATCTTTATATGAATGGGGAAAATAGTGTATAATTTTGGAGTAGTTGGACCACTGAAATTGAAAAGGGCATTGGTTGTTTTCAAAATTGCACACAATTATTCTTGACAATGTGTAATAAATTAAAGAAATGTTCTTGCATGAAACTCACATCAAAAGAGAAAGGTATTTAAGGAAATTGCTGAGTCTCATAGTTTCATGTGAGAGATGTCTGAGAGAGGCCTCCCCAGGGAGCAGGACTAACAACTTATACAAGTACATGTATTGTGTCATGAATATTGTGCATTTTTCCTGTGAAATAATTGTCTATGTAAGTTGATTTGTATCTAAGAAGGGTAAAAAATTAAGGGAAAGTGCAGTAAACAATCACTACTTGACGTTAATTTGTGCACAAACTGAAGATTTTTTGAGAAAACATAAATCACAAAATATGGCAATGGCATAAAATTTCAACTGAAAAATTGCCATAACCTTAACTGAATTTTCCTATACTTATTTACATTCTAAATACATTTTAGTGACATCTGTTCATATTTTGTTAGAAAAGTGGCGAGTTGTTTACTGTCCAAAGTATGTTCACATAACTAACGTTAACGTTAAGTTAAACAGGCACAGTGCAACTACATTAACGTTACCAGCCAACCCAACGCTTAAAAAATGGCTTTTCTTGTATAAAAACACGAAGATAAATACAGGAAATCCTCTTAACAATTAAATTCAAGATACCTACCCTTTATGACTATGTTGGCGATCCATTTTTACACTCCCTTTGTGTTATTTTTGTTTTGTTTTAGTATGTTCAACTATTATACAATTCTTGAGAGACTAAAAACATTATTAAGAGTATAGGTTAAAACTATACATGTACATGTACGTGTAATTATAAAGTTGTCATGTTTCGTAGATATTATATTTTTTTAAAGTCTGAATAACACCTTTATAGCCATTTTCCACAAAAAAATTAATAAGGTTTTATTTATTTATTTATTTTTTTGGAGAAAAATAAGTTCATAAGAAAGTGACTTCTATAGTTTGTGATTACTTTGTGCGAGTCGATGGGAAATTTTCGCCCATTTCATCCTCGCGGTATGGCGCATAATTTAAAATCCAGAGGTGTCCAGGTGCCGCCGAGTATTCCTTTGAATGACACTGGAGGAGAATCCTTCGGGTTCTTGAAGGTAAACTGATGCAGCAGGAAAGTGAAGAAGATGAAGAGTTCCATCTTAGCGAGATGTTCACCGAGACAGACACGACGCCCTTTGAATTGAAAATCAAGCGATTTTTAAAGAAACGCACTTGTGAATGAGTCCATTTTATTTCACAAAATGTGTACATGTATAGTGGTTTATAAGATTGGCTCATTATTATAATGTGTACATGTAGTGGTTTATAAGATTGGCTCATTATTATAATGTGTACATGTAGTGGTTTATAAGATTGGCTCATTATTATAATGTTTAAATGGAAGATACATTTGTAATAACCCGATTACAAGAAGACCTAATCACCTGAAACGTGGGCAATCCAGAGTCTTGAGAAGAGGGGGAAAGTATTGTAAATTTGTATGCATAAGCGATAAAAGGGTGAGAAACATGCCCTTTGCCACCCCTGGATCCACCAATGAATTCCGAAAGCTTAATCTGATTTGAAGTTTGATTTGAACCAATCATTCCGACAAATTATTACATGTATAACAGAATTACTGTTATGAGAAAAACAAGTTTTCCAGATGCCAATTTTCGGCTCCAAGTGTGTTCCGTAGCTAATGTGACACCTTTCTCATGGCTCCGCATCAGAAACTTTCACAGGTCGGTTGCCTATAAAGGCATATCTTGATTGCCTATAAAGGCATATCTTGATTCAAAGAAAGTAAGCCGGCATACGCATTGAAGCCAACTTAACTAATGTTGTACATTCCCTGTAATAGGCTACCTGTACCGTATTAATTTACAGACCTCTACCATGAGTTGAAACTATTCCGTTTTATAACTTTTCACTTGCCTATTCCAAACGGAGTGAACTCCTGCTGACAAATCAGCTTGCCGTCTTTGTCAAGGAATCGCTCCGGACGAAACTCCTTAGGCTTTTCCCACACCAAAGGATCGTAGTGGTGATGCCATATGTTGGAGACAACTGTAGTGTCCTTCGGGATGTTGAACCTTAAAATGGTAAAGAATGTTATTCTCTGTTTTAACAATTATTTACAGTGTATAGATCTTACAGGATCTTATTTTGTTCAATGTCTCATTGGAAAGCGAATGGACACAAAACATAGGCCTATATCAATCAGTTAAATCCAATTTTAGGGTTAAACGTATATAGCCAACTTGAATCAACAGAAAGAATATCTAACCCCATAAACGTCGTGTCCTCAGAGGTGTAATGAGGAATACCCAGAGGCACTATGGTGCTGATGCGTTGAATCTCACAGAGGACTGCCTCCGTGTATGGTAGATTGGGTTTGTCTGACAATTTTGGGAATCGATTACCCCCAGTGACGCCATCCAACTCCTTCTGTACCCAGCTCTGTATCTTGGGGTAAGCCATCATATACAATAAGCTCCAGCGCAGGGTAGTATTAGTAGTCTCACTTCCAGCCACGAACAGGTCTCCCACTGTCGGTTTTAAGTTTGCCATCTTAACTCCAGCAAACTCGTCACCGATCTTTTTCTTAATTTCTGTCTCCTTAAGAAACATGTCGATAAGATCGCGGGGATTTTCTGCGTCATAGTCCAGGTTGTGCTCCTCCACCATCAAACGTAGTTGTTCTATGTTTTTCCGAGCAGCGTCGATGTACCTTTTCACAAAAGGTAGGATGGTTAGTTTTGAGACTAGCGGTGAGAATTCAACGATGCCACCGGCCCCGGCTCCTTCCAGGATGTCCTCTGTATTCTTCAATAGACTTCTAAACATCGGGTCGGTGTACTGGAACCTTTTCCCAAAAACCACTGAACAAATGATGTTCGATACGGCGTTGGATAGCAAGTGTTTCGGATCGAATGAAGCACCTCTTTCTTTTTTTAATTCCTCAATGAATAACTCTACCTCGGTTGCGATATTCTCCTCAAAGCTTTTCTTCCCAACTCCGAGCCCTCTCAAAACTGTGGAGCAAAACCTCCTTAACTCGGTCCAGGTGTCACCAGATGAAGTTATAACACCTGCACACATATAAGTTCAAACTGTATTTTCTTTTAAATAGTAATAAAGACTTAAGTGATACAATGACAACTTAGTTTTTGTAGCGTTTTGTCTGCGCAATCGTGAAATTAAAACGGTATTGCTTTGAACGTAACGCTGATGGCGGTTTCAGAGTCTTTGCGGCCGCCTATTTCTTTGTATAGAAATTCTTATAACTAAAGTTTTGTAAAGCGCTAAAATACTATCCAACACCCATAGCAGACAACACTCGGCAAAATTGTGGTAATGAGCAAGGACCAAACTTAAACATCATTTACACACATTTGACATGCAGGAACTACACTCACTGGCCAAAAGTATTGCAACATGCTCAAAATAGCACTTTACAAGTAACAGGTGAAATGATCATTTAATCCGATTTCATCGATCGTGTATTACATAATTCCGAGCAAGAACAGTAAAAAAGAACATCAACTTCAAAACACAGGCACTTTCAAGAAGTCTTAAGTAGTGTAAATAAAATAAAATAAATTATTGTAACACAGTTCTCCAAACTGAACTTTGGGGATGTTGCAATACTTATGGCCAGTGAGTGTAGTTGAAATTGTGTATATATTTAGATATATTTGACTCAGTTGAAAAACAATTTGCAAGATAACAAAATCGACACTAAAGTGGAAAAAATACACCGAAAAATGTAACCAACCGGTTCTTTTCAGAACCATTCACAACTTAAAAAAGAATTTTACAAGGTGTCACCGCGAACAGTCTACTTATAAATACAGTCATTGTCACAATCACAAGCACAACATCCGCCATAGCTTAGGGAAAGGTCCAAAAATGTCAATATTGTCAAGGTAGTACAGAGAGTACTACCCGGTACTTTTCAAGACCCTCCCCCCTCAAAGTAGTACTTATCAACATTTTATTTTACGACTTAATTGATATTGATGAATGTGACCGTGTACATGTCCAGTAAATACAAGTAGTACCTCTATGTGACCGTGTACATGTCCAGTAAATACATGTAGTACCCTCTATGTGACCGTGTACATGTCCAGTAAATACATGTAGTACCCTCTATGTGACCGTGTACATGTCCAGTAAATACATGTAGTACCGCCTATGTGACCGTGTACATGTCCAGTAAATACATGTAGTACCCTCTATGTGACCGTGTACATGTCCAGTAAATACATGTAGTACCCTCTATGTGACCGTGTACATGTCCAGTAAATACATGTAGTACCACTTTCTATGCGACCGTGTACATGTCCAGTAAATACATGTAGTACCGTCTATGCGACCGTGTACATGTCCAGTAAATACATGTAGTACCCTCTATGTGACCGTGTACATGTCCAGTAAATACATGTAGTACCTCTATGCGACCGTGTATGTCCAGTAAATACATGTAGTACCCTCTATGTGACCGTGTACATGTCCAGTAAATACATGTAGTACCCTCTATGTGACCGTGTACATGTCCAGTAAATACGTGTAGTACCATATGTGACCGTGTACATGTCCAGTAAATACATGTAGTACCCTCTATGTGACCGTGTACATGTCCAGTAAATACATGTAGTAATTCTATGTGACCGTGTACATGTCTAGTAAATACAAGTAGTACCCTCTATGTGACCGTGTACATGTCCAGTAATACATGTTCATTAGTACCCTATATGTGACCGTGTACATGGAGTCTAGTAAATACATGTAGTACCTCCTATGTGACCGTGTACATGTCCAGTAAATACATGTAGTACCTTCTATGTGACTGTGTACATGTCCAGTAATACATGTTCATTAGTACCCTATATGTGACCGTGTACATGGAGTCTAGTAAATACATGTAGTACCCTCTATGTGACCGTGTACATGTCCAGTAAATACATGTAGTACCGCCTATGTGACCGTGTACATGTCCAGTAAATACATGTAGTACCCTCTGTGACTGTATGTCCAGTAATACATGTTCAGTACCCTCTATGTGACCGTGTACATGGAGTCTAGTAAATACATGTAGTACCTCTATGTGACTGTGTACATGTCCAGTAATACATGTTCAGTACCCTATGTGACCGTGTACATGGAGTCTAGTAAATACATGTAGTACCCTCTATGTGACTGTGTACATGTCCAGTAATACATGTTCATTAGTACCCTCTTTGTGACCGTGTACATGGAGTCTAGTAAATACATGTAGTACCCTCTATGTGACTGTGTACATGTCCAGTAATACATGTTCATTAGTACCCTCTTTGTGACCGTGTACATGGAGTCTAGTAAATACATGTAGTACCCTCTATGTGACTGTGTACATGTCCAGTAATACATGTTCATTAGTACCCTCTTTGTGACCGTGTACATGGAGTCTAGTAACACATGTAAGTACCTCCTATGTGACCGTGTACATGTCCAGTAAATACATGTACCCTCTATGTGACTGTGTACATGTCCCAGTAATACATGTTCATTAGTACCCTCTATGTGACCGTGTACATGGAGTCTAGTAAATACATGTAGTACCCTCTATGTGACCGTGTACATAGGTCTAGTAAATACATGTAGTACCCTCTATGTGACTGTGTACATGTCCAGTAAATACATGTAGTACCCCATACAACGAGTAGGCCTGTGATATCTGTTCGCATGATAAAAATGTATTTTATGAGCATTACATTTTTACCGCTGATTTTTGGTACAAAGTGAAGTGAATGCCTGTGATATGTATCTATTTTTTGAATTAATTTTTTTTCCCGTTTATAAATATCAAGATTTTCAACACCATCTAAAGCACTACGCGGCCGCCGACCCCTTCCCCGCTACTACCGTGAAAATGTTGGCAACTTTTGACGGTCCCTTAAACACAGCACGTCCGTTCAACCATAATAAAGAACATTCCTGGCGGTCACGCGTACACAGAATGGTATGTTGCGTGGTGCCAAGCCTTCCCCCATGCACAATACTTCTGATACCTATTAGTATTATATAGACCCACATGACATATGTAAAACTGCAAATACATGTTTAACTGTGGTATGTTTACTTGTGATATAGGCCAAATTAAGAATTTTCAAAATGGCCGCCAAAAAAGGAGTTTCCTAAAAATATAATGTACACTGTCTTCAGATTGCTTCTAGCTATTAGGAAACACGTGACTTTTTTTTTTACATAGTTGATAACTAACCACTGCCACCAAACATCTTTGCACTGACATAGAGTGTCGGCCTGGCGCTCATTTGATGCTGACTAAATGCCTCCTTTATCGTGTTGTACCCGTGCAGAATCACCACCAAATTACCCGCTACATTGACACTGATAACATTGCCATATCTGTGGATATATGGTTAAAATAATGAAGAAAAAGGTTGAACCGAGACGCTTAGACCTTATGCGACTAAACAGCTATAGGTTATCAAATCTTGGGGTATTTGAGACAATGCAGTTTAGCCAATCACCCCCTCCCCCCATATTTTCCTCCGTTCGATCTGCTTTTCAAGTAGCGGAACGTAGAATAGCAGATGACCACCAGTAAAAAAAAAAAGTACAATCAGCATTTCGTAGCCAAAACACTCACCGAAAATTTTAAAAAACCCAGAAAAATGCATTTTACAAAAACGTTAATTCTGCTGTTTGACCCGGTCAAATAGCAAGAACTCTTTTGGACCTCCATAATTGAGACCTATATTGGTATCCTTATTCGCAGAATATAGGGATTCAATCGGGATAAAAGTATCTCCCAATCGGGATATGAGTAGCCTATAGTTGACATCGACCCCCATGAACGTATTAAAGCAAAAATATGATACAGTATCTCACTCCCCATAAGTTCAATGTGATCAAAATAATTGGCCCTGGGTGCGAAAAATCTTACAAAAAGGCATATCATGTACGTATTACCAAACGTCGGTACCTTGCAGTTAAATTGGAAAACAGAACATGCGTGATCTTCCCTGACATAGCCATCTGCGGCAGGTAGCCAGAAGCGGCCATCCCCGTCCAGGGGAAGATTTCGTGGTCGGCGAATGATGTAAAACAACAGAAGAAACGTGACGAAACCGATTAGAATCGATTGCATATTGAGCAGGCTGCTGCCGTCAATAAACGCCATCTTGCCTGGACGTGTTCAATGTTAATTGTGCAATATTTTATGCATATAGGGCTCACGTGTATATTATTTCGTGAAAAGACTTCAAAGTCCTGTCCTCCCTGCAGTCCTAAATGTACGTTAAATAATCTCTTGACAGCAGTACTATATTTGTCTGCATATTCTATTAAAAAACAGACATATTCAAGGTTATTCATCCGTCCAGTTGCAGTTTGAAAGCTAGCTATGCCTTTTGCAAATCATCTGAGCGCAATCCTCATTGTGACTTATTTCAATACGTTTCATATGACTAAAAATACAAGAAAGGATCTGCACTTTTTTCTTTCACGCCTACATGTTTGTGTTGCATTCCAAAATATGCGTCTATATTATACCCCATAAAAATGAGTGTTCACAGCCAAGTAAGAGCCAGTGCTTTAATAGATGGGTTCTAAAGCAACTGTAACTTTTTTTTAAATATAAATAATCAAAAAGGGAAAGGAAATCAGGAAACAAATTAACTGAAATCGCTTTTAGTCTTCAAACTTTAGGGAAATCTTTCTTTTTCTCTGAACCCCCTTTTCCGCAAATTCACCGTTTCCTTTGAATATGCGGCCAAAACAAATCTGTGCAGCTTACCCCGCTACAACACTACATGTACTTATCTATAGAACAATACACTATGTAAAATCACGGAGGAAAGAAGAGCACATTCCTCCATGATAAAATGAATGTTATTATGTTAGTTTTTCTTTTCAAGGATTTATTTATTATTATTTAGGAGGATTAGATTATTTTAACAGTATCCGGGATGGATTCACTGTTCTTTCTTTCCTCTTGGATTTTCATCTGAGCATGCACATGACTCTATGCCTACCCCTTACATTATACACTGCACACTCATAACCAACTCACACTCACATGTATTGCATTACAGGCAGTGACCTCACGCTGTACTGCGTTGGCTACCGAGTGAGATTCAACCAAATTCGCCTTCAAACAAACCTTGGGTGAAGGTGCGAATTGGTGATTAACCCTCCTGGGCATTAAGTAGAAAACTTTACACTAACTCATTAGTGGATGTATTGCTGCACACATTATAATTACCTCATTTGCATATAGCCAATTAACATCCACACCACTTTAGTTACATAAAAGCTGTTCTACAACCATGCTACAACCAACCAGTGGCGCGGAAATCATCACAGTGGTTACCAATCTGTGTGTATCATGCAACCGTGTGTGTCTTTCAATACACCCACTCACTGAGCTATCCTTTTTGTACACAGCAATATAAACACACACACACGGATTTAAGAACTGGAGTACATCCGCTACCTCTAGCAGGGTACAGACACACACACACGGTTTGTGTATGCAAACAGAACAGTATGCGAGATTTCACATGTAACCCGATACACCTTCAACTCCGGCATTCTCATACATGTAGAGTGGGTCAAGGTGACAAAGTCAGTAGTGGTGTCTGGTTTTTGGTCGAGTATTAAAGGGCAGTGCACAAAACCACTTTTGAGAACTGCAGTACATCCACTCCCTCCTCGCAGGGTTTTAACTTGCTTAACTTTTTCTTTACAAACCCCACTCCTATGGGGTTGTCACATATACACTGTAATAGAGGACAATCTGTACGAAAGTGTGTTCTTAATGTGGGACCATCCTTGATAGCGTGCTCATACTCATCTAGTCAGCTCAATTTCCTTCCACCCTCGGTTTGGACTTGTGGATTCGTAGTTGTATAGAAGAACATGAAGATATTTGGTGTGTTATTCACTAGAGCCGGAAGTCAGCGGTGTAAAGTTTCGTCAAAGGTTGGGGTTGCGACCGTTGAGATGTAAAATTTCCAATTAATTCCACTATGACCACCCCCTGACCATCATCCCTACACCTGCATTCAGCAAGATTTTCAACATTCAGAAAACAAAAATTTAATGTTGGGAAACATTTAGGACAATTTAGGACATTCATGAGAGATTTTTGTTGTTGTAATTTGTGTACACTTGAAAACATAAAGCGCCCGCTACCGAAGATTGATTATTAGAATGCTTCTGAAACGCCATTACCTTAAACGCAGCTAGTGGTCTAGTGGATAAGACTCTTGACTTGTAAGTATAGGAGGTTATAAGTTCAAGCCCAGGATGTCTTGGTTCGAGTATAGTGTTTTTTATTTTAATTCTGACTGATGTCAATCTAATGTTTATGTCTGAGGTTTATAAATAAACTCAAACACAATAACAGTAATTATTTGATTACTTAATGATAAAAACACGAGATTAAGAAAGAGTCTATAATGTTTGGTACAACACATAATGATGACACTACTGTTAACACAGTAAATAATAAAAGAGGTATATAATTAAACTCAAATGCAACTAATTTAAGCACAGCAAGTGTTCCGGTAGATAATACTTTTGACTTGTAAGTAGGAGGTCCTAGTACAAGCCTAGTGTTGTTTATTTTTATTCTGATTGATATCATTCTAAGGTTTATATCTAAGGTTTATAATTAAACAGCAAATGGTCTAGCGGATACTAATGTTGACATGTAGGTTCAAACCCAGTGTAAGTCTGTTTTTTACTCGGACTGTTATTATTCTAATGTTTATAATTAATGTTGTGATTTTTAATTTTGTTTGTCAAGATCTGAGAAACTTGTCCGTAGGGGCGCAAGGGAGTTCTTCAGCGCCTCCGAATCATCGTTGATTTCTTCCTAAATTTTCCTTCTAGAGTTTCTCCGCTTTCTCGCCTACAACGTTTTAGGTCTGCTCCTCGTTGCGTTAGGCCTCGCTCACGACGTTCGGGGATTACTTTTCAACCGTCCGGTGCCTTTTTCAAAGTA
>CM055823.1:1698675-1727639 GCA_029582265.1 Zoroaster sp. YZ-2022
TAAAATTTAAAAAAACATTACACAATTTGTGTTGATGGACATTTTCAGAGAGCTCAAATAATGTCCATTGATTGGACATTTTTAAAACTATATCTTGTTAAGTGGTTAAAGATAGAAAGTGAATTCAAGGAATATGTAATTAAAACCACGTGTACCCACATCATGCTCATCTATAAATAATTTATGTGTCTAAATGGTCCAATGACTGTGGACCAAACATTGTTCTACAAACTATTTAATTTTCACTTTAGTAGTTTGTGTTTTGGTGTCATGCAATGATTGAAACAAATTCTTATTGGCCTTAATCAAATATTGAGTTTTTACTTGATAACATTTATTGCTTTTCATATATGTATGTGTCGTGTGAAGACTGGAATCATAGTTTTTATAAGTCCTCGTTTGGAGTAAAGAACATAAAAGACTGTACAAAAACATTAGTGTGTGTGGCTGTTGTACTTTGTCCATCGTGAATATTAGTATAGATAGTTTAAAGGGACAATATCGTCACGATCAACAGGGCATGGAATCGGAGTACTATTTAAGATTAACCTGTGACTGAAAAAATACCCCTATATTTATAATACACAGGTCATAACCGTTGCTGCAAAGCATAATGACCCAGTAATTTTCAGTCACTGTGTTCATCTTAAACCAGGCCACCGATTCCATGCCCGTTGAAAGTCTGCCTTGATCTGATCGTGACGATGTATTGCCTGTGTTTTTGAAAAAGTTAGTATTTCTCAGGTGATTTTCCCACATGTTACATCAGAGCATTTTGGTTAAGGTATTATCTCCTTTGTAGAATGAAAACAAACATTTGAGAATGACAAATCTAAGTTTTACATAAACCAAGCTCTTGCTCATTAATTGAGGCGCTTAATTTCTGCTAAATCATGATTTTGATCAATAGAAATATTTTATGAAAAACATGGGCAATACAAGCTAAAAATAGGTCTATAAGATAACATTTTGGGGACCTTTTTCAGATATAAATACAATCAATATTGCACCAAACTCCCACCGGAACTGGTCTATGGTTGTACCGATATTTTTAATCTTCAAAGCTACACTGTTATTCTAGGCCAAGGGTTTATGATCTCCAGGCCGGCTGAGGGTGGTCGTGCGCGAACGCACCGTTCACCCCCGCTAGGATCCCCACTATATTTCCCCTATTATTACACAATTCTGCCATATTTTCACAATAATTTATTCTCTGTACCCTTTGCAAAGATTTTATGTTTGAAATAATGCTCCAAATAATAGCACTGAGGTGTCTGAAAGCCTTTAAACTTCCAGGGCCCGTAGGCCCGGCGCAAAACCATCCCACGCCGTTTTGGATATCGGTATAGTGACGAGCTATCAGTGATTCGATTTTTTGCCCTGCATTTCGTCAAAAGGAAAGAAATTTTATAGAAATCTAGCACATAAAGCGCAGCAAACTAGAGGCAGACTGTACTTGACGTATAGGCCTACTATTTAAACACGTGGGCGATACACATATTATTTCCGTTCCTACCCAGCAAACAATACGGAACTGGGCCATAACTGGCCCAGTACCGATTTTACAGTACTGCAGCAATGGGCCGGTGCCGGCAAACGGAACTGGCCCAGTTCTGGCTTGCACAGAGGCTTGGAATGGCTCCATGGTTCATGTAGCTCTTACTCATCCGGTACCAAACCAGAACTGGCCCAGTACCGTGCCGACAATAAAATGCCCCAACCAAAAACAGTATTGAAACCGGTAATGGCCCAGTACTGGGGCCAATACAGATTCCATTTCTTACATTACTGGCCCAGTACTGGCCCAGTACAGGGGTAATTGTGATGCCATTACCGCCCAGCGCCGGTAAATTACACCAACAAAAGGCCGGCAAATGGAACTGGCCCAGTTCTGCTTCTGCACAGAGGCTTGAACCGCTCCAGTTCATGTAAACCCCTTACTCATCCGGTACAAAACCAGAACTGGCCCAGTAACGTGCCGACAACAAATGCCCTCAACCAAAATTGAAGTATGAAACCAGTACTGGGCACAGTATATAAATTGGGTAGCTCAGTACTGGCCCAGCAGGGCCACAATAATGGGGAATAACAATTTTACTGAAACAGTATAGGGAACCAGTATTGGTCCACAGTAGATAAACACTGTTGGTACTCAGCACCGGCCTGTACAGGGCCAGGGAAAAACCCCTACTAAAACACACATAGAACCAGTACTGGCCTTAGCACAGAAACATTATTGTACCCAGTACTGGCCCAGTAGATAAACACTACTGTGTTACTTGCACTACCCAGTACAGGGCCAATGGGGAATACCTCATTAAAACAGTATTAGAACCAGTACTGGCCCAGTACAGAAACATTACGTGGCTCAGCACTGGCCCAGTATAGGGGCCAATGGGGAATACTCTTATAAAATAGTGCAGACAGAACCAGTACTGGCCCAGTAGATAAACACCAATACACAGTAATTGGCCCAGCACAGGGCCACAGGGGAAAACTCTTACACAAAATTAGTGAGCAGAACCAGTACTGCCCAGTAGATAAAACACTACTGTACTCAGTACTGGCCCAGTACAGGCTGCCAATGGGGAACAACCCTTACTAAAACAGGAAGAGAACCAGTACTGGCCCAGTACAGAAACATTACTGTACTCAGCATCAACAGTACAGGGCCACCGGGGAATACCCTTTAATAAAATAGTGAAGAGAATCCAGCACTGGCCCAGTACAGAAACATTACTGTACCCAGTACTGGCCCAGCACATTAGGCCAATGGGGAATACCCTTATAAATAGACAGAACCAGTACTGGCTCTGTAGACAAAACACTACTGTACCCAGTACTGGCCTAGAACAGGAAATAATGGGGAAAAACCCCTTACTAAAATAGTATAGAACCAGTACTGGCCCAGTAGACAAACACCACTGCACCAGTACTGGCCCAGTACAGGGCCAATGGGGAATACCCTTATTAAACAGTAGTTAGAACCAGTACTGGCCCAGTACAGAAACATTTTCATTGCATTAGTACTGGCTCAGTAAAGGCCATAATGGTGGGAAAAAACACTTACTAAAACAGCAAAATTACATATGGTTTTGAAAAACATCCTTAGTGATGATTTAACTTGAATGAAAGTTCTTCAGTAAATATTATAAAATATGCACGAAACTCGTTAACCAATACGATATTAAATATAACCCCTTACCCCAAACTAATTAGGGCCTATGCATTTTACCGTGGGAATTAATGGCTAATAGGATTGGAGACTTTATGCTCACCCACTAATTACACTATCATTTTATTGGGACAAAACTTTTCCTGCAACCAAAATGGAACGTGTGGCACAAACTTCATGCTATACAGGGGTCGGTGGGATTTCACTGCCTTGGCATTGCATGGTGTACTTGCCTTGCCCTACGTAGGCTAGCAGTGTACATTATGCAGGTAAGATGTCTCACTGATGAGTAGTGAGATGATCCACTACTCATCGTGCATAAAACACTACCGGCACACGCGTGTGGGCAAAGGCAATAAAACGACAAAAGGCAGTGACCAATGAGTAAATCGTTTCATGGTTATTATTTATGAAAACAAATTTATATTTTCAAACAAATCAATGTGAAATAAATAAGTTAATGATAATTGAACACTTACGTTTAGTGTAAATTAATCGCAAAGTTGTTTAATTAAATTAAAATGTTACATGATTTTGTATTGTTCATTTTAATTACTTTTAAAGCACAGCTTTTATGCCACAAAAAAACGATGCGAAGTATGTTCATATCAGCACACAGCAAGATCATGTGCAGAACAACTTTCTCTAGAGATTAAAAAAAAAAAAGGGAAAGGGGAAAAAGGAATACAAAAATTTACGATACAGGGCATAGACCTGGTTGTAAGAGTGCGTTGTAGCAATACGGTTAAAATATTACCACTAGCAGATAATTTATACAGGCATGCAACTTCTTGTAATTGCAAAAAAGAGGAAATGGCTAGGCACAAAAACAAACATTAGTAGTTGCAGTTTTCAATGGCAATAGGATACTTTTTGTGATGAAAACATTGATCCGCTGAAAAGTTGCATGCCTGGCATTAATAATACATTACAAACAAAATTATAAACATGCGGTATTAGCAAGGGGAGATATTCTTTGTGATTTGTCGGCCGCCCGGCAGAGGGGTTACAATATAAAAACAATTAAACAGTAGTTGAAAATAAATTCTGGTTAAATACATGTTATCACAGGGAGGAAATAGGAGTATGCAGTAGGAAATGTACATCACATAAATTATCTCATTGCTCACTCATCTTTCTATAATTTCATCCTCACAAAACCCTTGTGCATTTAAATAAAACATAGGTCCCTTATTAAACCATTCTACGGTTTTCATTAAACCAAGTAATTACCAGTAGTGTTTTATACAAAATGCAAATTTAGTTGTTTTGTTTTAAATTTTAAAATCAATTAACAATTCAATGGTTCCATTTTCCCAGGCATTTTATTTAGTGAATTAACAATAACACATCACCTAGAAGTCATTTTGTTAGCATTTGTTTTAACTACCTTTATAATTTATAACTCCTTTTAGTCATTAAAGGACAGTATCGTCGACTGGGTACAGGGCATGGAATCTCCGAATGCTAGTTTAGGTTAAGCCATTGACCGCCATACATGTCCACATGAGCAGTATTGGTATTACTGTTAAGCTGCTTAATGAGCCTGTAATTTTCAGTCACCGTGTTCATCTTTAACTAGGACATTGATTCTATGCTCTGTCGAAAGTCTGCCTGGATCGTTACATGATACTGCCCCTTTAAATCAACCAGTAGGTACCCAATATTTATTTTAAACCAGCACTCTAGAATGCCTATTGTCCAGTTGCTGTAGTGAAAAAAGGGGATTTATTCTACATACAAAATGTATTACACTGTATTACATTTATTATGGCAGCCGGGACATATTTTGGTCAACCATGGATGAAGTTATCTTCCTCCATGGGTCAACCCATGAACTGGACAATGGGCATGTGCGCAGTCACAGCCAAACAGCGCCAGCGGCCCAGCCAGTACAGCCAAGTCAGCTTCCCTGTTAAAGCGGCATTACTATGCTAGTGCTATTCGGGAAATACTACCATGTACCACTACTACCAGCGGTGCCCAGACAAAACAGTTAATTGCGGAATAGTTAGGAGAACACAATCAGTACGCAATGAGCAAAAAAGGCAATACATTATTACCGCCGTGAAATGGTCAGTATTTGTGAATAGTTTTAGGTATTTGCGCTGCGCGATTAATCGAATAGTTCAAAACCAAGTGAATACGAGTATGATTAGCAACAACTATTCGCAAATATTTCAAATAATTGCACTATGCACAGGCCTACCTGTCATGTTATTTAATAACGAGTTTACTCCATGGAGGAAGAAAACATGTTTTCCTCCATGGTTCACTCCTACCTTTTGTCCTGTTCCTGCTTTTTCTTCCTCCTTGTGCGGTTTTTGGGGCGTTCCGCAGCACAAAGCGGCTTGGGTCATTTCAGAAACCGTTTACTCACCAGGGGTTCCCGCAAACAGCCTCTGAAACAAACAATTTAATAAAATTTCAGTTAATTAGAACAGCAAAATGGATAAGTTGCAACTGCTTGGCATGACCAAAGGGCTTAAATCGAGGTAAACACTATGTCTGTTACATGCTTCCATACTGATAAGATTGAAAATGTAACAGCTATTTTATTGAACTGTTTAAGAAGAAGCATAATAACAAGAGGTTTATTATATGGGTTAGACTTCTGATAATTATTTATGCTGATTTACGCATTTGCCCCACACCGACGTGTATACACCTGCATGCTCAGTGCTTTCTCCGGGAGTGTGTGCGAAAAACCACACAAGCGACTCGGGCGGATTCGAAACCCACGACCTCCCATGCTTACTAGTGCAGATCGTCTTAACCTCTCTCGACCACCAAGCTTCGTTTGGATGACAATTGGTCATTAGAATCCCATATAAAGGCGGGTTCTGCGACATATGGCATAGATTGGTAAAATTTTGAGCATACAGTGCCATACACACGTCGCAGAAGGGCAAACAAATCAATTGTTTATCTCCTGACGCAAGAATTTCACCAATCTATATATATATCGTAGAACCCGTTGCTATATAGGATTCTAGCCGGCCAATCGTCATCGGGCAAGCTCGGTGGTCGACGAGGTTAAGACTGTCCAAACGTAAGCTGGAGTGTCGTGGGTTCGAACTCGCCCGAGTCGTTTTGTGTAGTTTTTTCACAGATACTGGAAATAATTGAGCATTAAGTGCTATACATTAACGTCGGTGAAGGGCAAAAATAAATCACCCTTGTTTATCTCCCGACGCAAGAATTTACCAATCTAAATATTTATATTCAAATGTTTGTTTATATATAATGTTGAAGGAGATCATAGGTATATTGATCCATTTCAAATTGTACACCAGTTATTTGTTACATGGTATACCAACTATACATGCATAGTTGTGGCTTAGGATTTTTTGACATTATTCTGCTACCCAGATTCCATTAATTTTCATACACCGCATGCTTTTCTAGTTGTTATAATATAGGTCAATTAATGTGCAAACATTTAATTGTTAGTAAGATTTGGTAGAAATGATCGACAGCAAATATAATTTCATGTTCACCCCAACCACGATTGACATTTCTTGGCCCCCAAAAAGTCTCCGGTTTCTGGTCATCGATCGGTTTTAAAATCGGCAGTGCCACATTAAAAATAAAAACGCCAAATAGGGTTTACGCGGGGACCAACTTTCCATAGTGCTAAAGTAAGAGAGGTTTCACAAATCGGGCAAATGTTCACAACCATACCCCTATGTGGAAAAAAAGGTTTCAAACACAGCACGGGTGAGAATTTCCCAACCGATTCAGCAAGTTTGGCTGCAATTAGCAAAGCGTTATATATGGTGCGAAAGGAGCTAGAAACCAGAGACGAATTGACTCCTGGGAAATTTATCCATTGTAGTAGAGAGAGCTCAAAACAATAATGTTCAAAAGGAGGTGGCATTTTTTGGACCGGTATATTTATTCCACTTCCCAAGTTCTCAACAGACATTTCTAAAAACTGACCTGTAAATTTTTCTCGGAAATGACCAGTATTTCGTGGAAATATTTCTCAGGACGATAGGTCACTTCAGACTGGTCAGGAATACATGTTGTATCATTCTTTAAACATTGTTAATTTTCCCTGATAACCAACAAAGTTTCGATAATGTCTATAACATAATTGTAACTCTATTTGAAAGGTTATTGCACTTAGTATCAGACTGCTTTTGAAATGCCCTCTTGGTTACTGGTGTTGACTTCACCCCGGCTTCCCCTGCCCAATTAAAACGGGAGAGCAGGTCGTACGTTTTATCGTTATCATGACACGCTTTCACTGTATCTTTCTATTGAGTTGCTACCTCAACCAGTGTTAAATTGCTTCCTGAAGAGCAATTTAGAGAAAAATTGCGTCACAGTTAATATTACATATTGAGATTATATATGTATATTCAGGGACCAAATGAAATATTGCAAAATCTTATAAATCCAATAATAAAACGTATAAGGCTGTCGATTTTTTAGAAAATACGTGCTGGCTGAAATTACAGGTTCCACGAAAAATCGTGGAAGTATGCGGTTATTGTTTGCATGATTTTTTTATTTACCGATAATTGTATTTATGGTATATGGCCACCAATCCTCTTGCTGGCTATGAAGGAAAGCAGTACACATGAATGTTTTATTGATGATTCATAAAACCTAAGAACCGTTTGTCAATGCCATTAAAAAGTGCATGGACCAAATTTAAGACAACCCTGGAAATTTGTTTAATTTAGCAATATTATTATGTAAAATAAAACGTCCATATTATTTCACTAGTTTGTTGTTTTTTGAGAGGAGTACATCTCATTAAAATTCGTTAGTTTAAAAAAAACGGTTACCGTATAAAACTAAGAACACCAATTAACGTAGATGTTTGCGTGAGAGGGTCCAAAAGATCAGCGTGACGGGACAAAGTGTTCTGGTGATAAAACAATCGTATATATAGGGGGCATATTGCACCCCCTCCCCCAGGCCTGATAGGGTTAGGCAAGGTGTGGCATTATAGGTAAAACTATTAGTAAAAAGTATTTATACTTTATTATACTTTAATGCCATATATCCATTAATGCTTTGGGCAAGTACTGGTACTTCATAATCTATCATTCGTACTGAAACTTTAGTACCCTGTCCACGGTTGTTAACTGTTTTAACAAATTTAATTAAGTTTGCGGTTGTTTGATCAATACAAAAAATATTTCGGATAGCTGGAAGCCATAAGTTGTCACAATCAAAACACTGTGACCAAAGTTGGGCACATGCTGCATTATGTGTGACCAGCCATTATAGGAAGACTAGTATATTTATGAGCTTTTTTAATTCTAGCTATATTTAAACATTAAAACCGGATTGTTATTATTCAATTCAGTTACACAATGTTTTTCATCTACCATGCATTATTTCAAAATGCTTACCACGGAAGTGATTTGTTATAGTTGTTGTTCAAGGTTTTCCACTCTTCATAGGAAGCCAGTGGAAAGCCGACTCGTATCAAGGAAATTCCAATGGAGGGTCCTCCCTCCACCGCTTAGTCTTTGGAAGAACCCTTGATTAAGCAGTTTTGGCTTTCAATCTGCTTGAAATTTCGGCCATTCACACACAGTTTGCAGTTCGCCCATGTTGGGTATCATGTTGCGGTCAGTTGCTGTTGCAGAGTAAATATTGCTATCTGTTACTGATAATTGGTCATTCATATAGAAAACAATAAACACTTTTAGTTCTTAGATTTCTTTGAGAGAATACCAGTAGGAAGTTGTCATGTTTCTATTATTCTATTTTACCGATTTAACAACATATAATTATACTTTTTTGGTATATTGACATATTGTGTTGGGAAACCTTATTTTGGGGGTAGTGATATATCTTTCCAAAAACCAATTGGGGTTGCTAGGTACGTTGTTAAATTCAATAATTCAACGTTGTTTTTTGCCCACCCCAAGACAGGTGCTTCTGAAAAGTTTAAAGTGTTTGGCAAGTATTGATCAACTCAAAATGTAAAGTTAGATTTTTACTCTTTGTGTTTGTGGGAAATTATCATGGGGAGGATACTATTTGAGAGATTTTTGTTTTCCGTTTGATACATTTTTTTTGTCGCAAACATCAGTAAAAACAATAAATTAAATTACAGCAGGGTACAGCAAAATATTCTTGTGCATAAACATCATAGGTTGTTGATCACCAAGGTAAAATACTTCCTTTCAATCTCCACATTCATCTGAATGTTGAAATTACCTGGAATTTCGGTTCCATTAGCCAAGCTGCAGCGTAACACAGCATCAGTGCCCCTTCGGAATCATTGTTCGAGTGGTTATGTAGAAACATCGGCAAGAGGAGGAGTGGAAGTTTTCCCCGGCCAGATTGGTGTTGATGTTCTTTACCCAGGACCTCTCCCTGGGAGAGAGTCTCATCATCTTCGTCTTCTTCATTTGACGAAGATGAGGAAACCTGCTCTTTTTCGGTGCCTCACAAATTAAAAAATAATTGGTATATAATGTATTTTGTTTACGCTTTTGGAGGGTTTCTTGGGAGCAGACTGTAAAAAGAAACAAATGATTTAAATTTTTGCCCACAATAACCGACGTGTGGTATAGCACTGTATACTCAGTGCTTTCCCAAGTGTCTGTGGAATTTCACCAACCTATAAAGATCACTGTAAAAGATTACCTTTGTTTAAAGAAGTTTCTGGCAAACAGGGACGCCAAGTCTTACCTAGCAATCAACACCGAACTTGTAAATAACCTGAATGTGTGCGTTTTACATATTTATGGAAAACTGTTCATTAAAGATAGTATCTCCTTGCTTGGCCAAGAGTACGACCTACAAAATAAAAATGTCTAAAACGAACGAATTCTTTGAAATATAATATCGTTAGTTAAACCAAAAACATGAAAAATTAAGAAATCCTGATCACAGCCAATAGCTTAATCCGCAGACTGCCCATGTAATGCCCTTGGCCTGTTACATAATATATATTAAACAAGATTTTAAAAGTAAGCTAGCATTTTTATTAATTGTGTTGGTACTAATCCATGAAAGTTTTGTTATTCATTCCAATGAGTGAAACATTTAAAGCCTTAGAATTTCCATAACCGCAGAAAATGAAGCGATTCAATATTTAAATCTCATTTTTTACGTCAAAACGGCTAAATATATCTTTAATGCCAACATTTAAAAGAACCTTTACCAAATAATTATGTTTCTAATCATAAAGGATTGAGGGAATATTATATTACCCAATTAAATACCTAAATGTTGGGTAAATTTTTATTGTTTTGGTGAGTTTTGGGCAACAAACAAAAAAGCTTTCCCAAATTATATAGATCGCCGGCGGTCGATTTTTTAGCACAGGACTGAGTTGGAAAGGGTTAAGGAATCATCCCAATGTATGGTGGCCCTTTAAGGACTTTTGTATATATATTCATGATAATTTTTATATCTGTGATTTCCATGGAGACATAAAAAAATTGCTGATAATTTATACTTACTTTCTACTTGTCTTTGGCTGTCTCGTCATCCTCTGTCTGGAGGTCTGATGTCCTCGGACCTTTTCTAGTTTGATGCGTGCATCCTCATAAGTTTCTGTAACAAACATGCTACAAATTTTGTTTTAATTATATAAGAGAACAATTCCATGTTTAAATATATAAGTGTATAAATATATAATATAGTATAAATATATACTAAAGACTTTTTTTACAATAGTTCGACTCCTGTGGGTCACCCAATCGGCCTCCATTAAGGAATTTTTAGTACGCAAAATTTTTCACACTTTCACATCATTCTCCACTATTGAAGTGAGATTATAATAATTTGGTAATGACCCCAAAGGGATCATAAAACCAATTGGTGTGAATTTAGGTACAGTCAATTTCCCAAAGTCAATGGGCAAGTTTGATGCAATTTGGGATCTTTAAAATGTATGTTAATGACAATCTGTATAGCCTATATTCATGAAATTATTAGCAAGTCAGTGATTTTCAGGTACAAAGATGAAACAAAAAATAATTAGATACAACTTTACATGTAGCGGGTTTGTTGGTTTTTACAAAATGTATGCAAGTAATTTTTATTTTTACAATTAACATTTTAGTCTTGTATTGGACGTCTTGAATTTTCTCTAAAAGTCTGATCCCGATAGAATTGTCTTGTTTTGTTGGCAAAGCAACAAGGCAAGAAAGAAATGAATATTAGCTAAATTATCCCGAAGAAGTACCATATTCATGGGTGTAAATCTTGTTTCAAGGAAAGGAAGCGTAGTGAGCAATTAATATTTGTCATTGCACCAAAAACAAATTAATTAAACTGTACTTACGACTTGGTACCTCAGGGAACTCTGACATCAAACTGCTTCCAGTTCAACTCATATCTACTGTAGCTGATCTTTATTGGCTCTAACAACCGCCGTAGAAGAACGCCAGGGCGGCCAAAATGCCATTTGTCGGTCTTTCAACCACGTGCTCGGTAAGCAATTTCAACCCCTGTTTTGGAGACTTTGAATAGAAATAACTGCAAATATATCTATTTACACAAAAAGAAGAGAACCAGCCAAAATAGAGTGGAGTTCAACTACTGTAGGTTTGATGCAGATGGTTAACACAGTACGTTGTCATGTTAGGCCATGTTAAACTCAATACTGTAAAGTGTATCAAAAATATTGTTTATTTTATGCAAAAGTCGTTTTTTTTTTTCATTTTTTTTTTTTCATGTCTTATTTTTACAATGACATGTATGATATAGCATCTGGTCTTAAAACCAAAACAATAACCGCAGCCAAGAATAATAATTGTTTTAAGAGTACAAGTTAAGACACAACAAAATAAGCTTATTTTGTGGTCAGTAAAATTAGCGCAAGCATCTAAACATACTCCTGGTTAAGGGTCAAGATCAGTTTGGTTTTTTGGTCGTGACAGCTATAGCCAAACAAATACGTAGGTGTGTATTTTTGTCAAAAGTAATTAATACTTTTTAAGCCATTTACCTGCTATGAAAGATGTTATGTAATAGTGTAAATTATATAGCTGTAACAGTGTCCGTTTAAATTGGACATATCGAGTCAAACAGATCTTTTTCACCCAGCACCGATTGGGGTTTGGATTATTTCCAATCTCTGAAGGCATTAGAGATGAAGGTGCAGAGATGAACAAACCCTTGATAACTGATAAAAGGTAATTTCGACAAAGAGTATCATAGTCAGTCTCAACCATATCAACTCACCAAGTCTTATCTCTGAAAAATACTTTGACCAAGGTAGTGCAATAATTTGATAACGAGGAATCTCAATGGCCGGATGGATGAATTTGATGAAGTTGTCACAATTGTATTGACTGGCACAATGTTCAATGATTACAACAGATTCTTTCATATTTTGAATAAGCAAGGGTCTGTTTATTATATCACATATGGCCAACTCGTGTACTGCTGAATAACATGTATCTATATATGACCATGCAGGTAAAAATAGACAGAACGTCTGCACAATTCACCATAAAATGGCCAAACTGTAAATTTCACATATAACAAGAATTTATAGCTTATCTGCAGTGGTAGTGGAAAACCGAGGAATGCAAAGTACCAAAAGTTCAAAAACATGAAATGAAAAATACCAAAACCATCATATTCTGAATTTAATAGATAACAAATGTTCGCTCGGCACTTTCCTTTTCAACAAAAAGAAAAATTTTTGTCCCAAATTTGCATATAGTTTCTAAAAAAATAACCCCACTGGATTAACTGAGATAATATAAGGCCCATGACCATCGACACTAATATTTACTGAGATAATTATAAGGCCTTATGACCATCAACACCAATATTTGCCAAAACCCTTTATTGCGGGAGAAAGTCTCTAAAAATAAAAAGTAAAGATTTAAAAAAAGACAGAGATCTCTTGGTTTTGCTTAGGACATAACTACTACAACTACCAAAATCAAGCCCCATGGATTGGTGTTAATGACCAGCAACTTTGGGTTGTATGGAATGTGCTACACAGTGGTTTCTCATTGTTTCAGACCATGAGGTCTGATAAGTGCCTCATGCCTAGCTATACACATGGAAAGTGTACATAGACAATAGCATCAATTAGATCTTCTAAAATAAACTCATGCCGGCTTTTTCTACTTAAAAATAATATAGTTGGAAAAGGATCCATCATACAAATCTTTAACATAAATAACTTCTGTAAACCTTTAACTTTAAGTAGAAACACAAATCAGTTAATCAAAATATCAGTCAGTAAAGAGATAATCTTTAAGTAAAAAACATCACCTGAAGTTGTTAGGCCAATGTTACACAAACGTGTATGTGATGAAAACTGCTGGTCCAAGTTGGGAACGAATAAATTAAAATGCAACAAATAGAAATCCCAAGAACTCTATGGTAAACTAGGAATGAAATACATAGCAACCTTCTTAAATGGCTAATATATTTATGAAATTACATACCTGTAAAAATGATGGTCCAATTATGAGAGACTCCAAATGAGTAAGCAGAAAAATTTTTATTTCAGGTGTGCACACACAGTCATCCGCTGTTGT
This sequence comes from Zoroaster sp. YZ-2022, assembly GCA_029582265.1. Taxonomy (NCBI): domain Eukaryota; kingdom Metazoa; phylum Echinodermata; class Asteroidea; order Forcipulatida; family Zoroasteridae; genus Zoroaster; species Zoroaster sp. YZ-2022. The sequence goes on from CM055823.1 coordinate 1,712,341, forward strand.
ATGAATGACCAAGAGTGCACACTGGCCAACACACACCAGGGTACTCATCTTTGGGAGCCGGATTACGGCTTTTCTTTAGCAGGCCGTGTTGGGAAAAATTTAGGGGGAATAAAAAACCAGAGGACTACACTTAATAACACCAGGGGTTGATCCCAGAGTTTCCAGGATGGGGACCCTCCATGTGACGGGTGTGACTCGTCGGAGAGTCGTCGGAGTGGCGAGGCCGCCATGTTCCCTCTAACCCAGTGTCCCAACGCTTGAATTGTAATTTCAATAATTATATCATCATCGAACACTGTCTCCGCCCCTGGGGCAGAATGTGCACCCACATGACTTAGCTCTTCCAGAGTTCACGGGTTCTGAGTGGTTGATTTAGGCATTGATGTCAAGATATTATGTCTGGTGCTTATTGATGTCAATAATTATAAATAGTGCCTAAAGAGCTCTTTTTAAAATTTCAGTAGCACCACAGCCGAATCTCAACCCATCCCTGCCCCTCCATGATCAACCCTATATAGTTACACCACTACTGCAGTCTGTACACCAGTGGCCTAGGCCTTGCTAAAACATTATTATAATTTATAAGAAAGACAAATGATAGGATCTTTTATTAACTTGAAGTTTGGACTCATGTTGAATACATATGTGGAGAAGAGCCAAGCTTTCTCAAGATCCATTTTGTGTGATGTTTCTCAATTTGTGCAAGAACAGAAAGTAAAGGAGAAAGTTGAGGAACAACCTTAAAAAAAAGGGTGTTTAAATAACCTTTGAAACACTATATTTACAGTGTGGTTGAAATTATAGATGTTATCAACACCATCATGACAAGAAAAATGGTACAACTGTCGGAAAATCAAAACAAATTCCAATTTGATGTGGATCATCGGCGATCGGACGATGGTCCATTTAAAACAAAAATCTGGTAATTTTTCAATATTTTCTCTTCAAAAAAAGACATCTAAACCTTCCGCAATGATATTGGATTATCAAAGAGTTCCTTCCTCCATGATCGTAAACGGACTGTTGTATCATTATCATCTGCAACTCCAGTATTTAGAAAACTGCTATTCCCCCACTTGCTTTCCCGGCAAGTATCTCAACCCCAGAGATTCGCTTATTTGACTTAGGTCTTAGAATAAAAACTTTTACTTGGAAGAATTTTATGATTTCTGGAAAGTTAGTTATCACATATCTAATTGATTACGGGCAAGGTCGTCCATGGTTCGTCTCATGAGGAAGTTCTTCCTCCATGGTCTGTTTAACCCAAAGGGTTGTTCTATTGTTTATTATTACATAACACATAGCCAACTCACACTTACGGTGCCATGTAATTCTAAGGATAGTATCTAAGACAGAAAGCCTGCATATCATTATATAGAATGACAAAACTGTGTAGCCTGTGGGGAAAATCATGAACCCAAAGTTGAGAACAAGTGGAAAGAATTATCAAAGTAGATTTTGATTTTAAATAACCATACTCCCATAATATACGAGATAAAAAAGGTGAACACGGTCAAACAATTACATGAAATTTTTGGCCGTGATGGACGAAATTAAGAAAGAAAGGGTAAAAAGTATCCGGTTTATGGTCATAGGTTGGCTTCAAAATCGGTGCGGTGACGATTTTAATTAATTAATCTCATTTATATTTTAAAGAAGCCTTTGAAACCAGTGAAATACGTCACATATGTATACCTGGTTATTGGGAAACCAGGCCAAATTTCCCATACACACAGTATAGTGGCTCAGAGAGTGCTGCAACAAAACCCGGACAAACGTTCGCGTGAAAAAAGTCGTTTAAAATGATAGCGGCGACGTGATTTCCAATCGATCCAGCAATTTTGGCTGCAATTGGACATCGTTTCATAGCAACTAAAAAAGAAAAAACTTAAACTAAATGCCGACACATGACTCTGAGGCGACGCTCGCCGGAAACCAGAAACAGCAGATTTTTTTGGGGGAGGGCGGCTAACAGCCGGTGAATTCAAAAATTAATTTACGTACAACCTCCGAAATTTCAGAAACTCAACCCTGCAAAGAATAGGAAAGGAAGGACAGAGTTATGGTAAACTTCAAAAAGGGCAGTGTTAAAATAATATTTTGAAAACACTGTTACAGGTGTGGTTGAACATTACAGATGTTATCAACACCATCATGACAAGTTAATGGTATTAACTGTCGGAAACTGGAAAAATCCAATTTTGATGAGGATATCATCCATTTTAAAACAAAATCAGTTAATTTTTTCTTTTTGCTCGCGAAACTGTTTATATAATATTTCAGGTCAGTTTTCTATATATAAATTCCATTTTGTGTACATAACCACATAAAAGGCTTGTGTCCCGTTTGTGATCTCGCTACTGTTGTTACCCGGGTTACAGTTTGTGACCTGACCCGCTTGATCCTGGCTACTCGGTGATGGTTTGGCCTTCACCTGGGCCTCCCATAGAGCAATAGATAATTTGGGTATATGTGACCCGCCCACCAACGTAGGGGCGGTTAGTTTGGGGTTTGGTAGAGCGAGCAAAGAAAAATTGGCTGTATATTATTAATCTGTAGTTATAAAGAAAACATCGCAAAACTAACTTGTAAAAAATCTATCAAAAGGGCCTTTATGCAAGAAACCTCAAGCTGCACTTTTACAATTAGAAACAAATAAAAAGGGTTAAAATTACAACTTTATAGAAAGAGAATGTCATGTAAATAAGATCGATTTAAAAAATAAAATTTTCGAAGATGACAGCATTTCAGACGGAAATATTTTCTCCGGACGATTGCGTACGACCAGTCACCAACTATAGTACCAAGAAAAGGTTTTAGATTAAAATGCTAAAAACCTAATGATAATCATATATTAAGTATAGGGCTCGTATTTAAACCGCCAAGCAGTTTAACAGTAAAAGGAAAGTAGTGAAATATGTATAGGCCTAGATATTTATTTGTATGCATTCTAATGTGGAAATGGATCACCATATTTTATCGTCCAATAAATATTCACTTGTGTAATATTTCTAGTTTGCCAAAGAATGTAATTGTTATGAGATTATCAGGTGTTCTTTCCTCCATGATTAAACCAAGCGGAGGAAGGAAAACTCGTTTTCCTTCCTCCATGATCAAACGGACTGTTGTATCATTATTATCATCTGCAACTCAAGTATTTAAAAATATTCTCCACTTGCTTTCCCGGCAAGTATCTCTGGAAAGTATTTCTTGAAAGCCAGTTGCTCATGTCTAATTGAACGGCAAAAAGGTCGTCCATGTGGGTCTAAAGTCTGAAGTAAACAAGGTTATTATTGTTTATTACATTTACACAACATAGCCAATTACACCTACAAAGTGCTATGCACTCTAAGGATAGGTATATATGACAGAAAGCCTGTATATCATTATAGAATGACAAAACTGTAGCCTGGTGGGAAAATCAAGAATTCAAAGTTGAGAACAAGTAAAAAAATTTATCAAAGTAGATTTCGATTTAAATAACTACTCCTAATATACGAGATAAAAAGGTATATATAGATTCGACGAAAAAAAGAAAGAAAATTACAGGTTAATACGGTAAAAATAATTATGATGAAAATTTCTGGGCTGTCTGATGGATGAAAGTAAAAGAAAGGCCAAAGAATTCTCCGGTTTCTCGTCATAGGTTGGCTTCGTAAAATCGGTGTAGGTAAACACACCATATACTGTTGGCTGGAACCAGACCAAATTTCTATGGCCTGTATATGCGTGGTTCAGAGAGAGGCAGCACAATCGGACCATACATGATTTGGACAAACGTTCGTACCCCAAATGTGAAAAGTCGTTTAAATCACAGTCATAGATTTACAATCGATCCAGTAATTTTGGCTGCAATTGGACATCGTTTCATAACCAAAAAAGAAACTAAAATATTACACACGGCTCTGAGGCGGAAACCAGAAACAGTAGATTTAATAATATATATATTTTTAGGGTAGATAACAGTAGATATTTTGTGTAAATTTACGGTACAACCTTCTGAAAATTCAAAACTGGTTCCATTCCTGCAAACGTGAAATCAAGCTATACGGTAGAAATGTGTATTTCGATCAATGTAAGTGTAAAATCAAGTATAATCACTTATTATCATTTTAAATTAAACTATACCGCAGTTATCAAACTGAAAACAAGTTAGGTACCACCATCTTAAATATAAAAATGTAAGTTTAGATATCAATCTGAAGAAATGAAGTTTTTTACAGTTTAAAATGGTTTCACCTATGAACACAATGAATGACATGTATTAATTTATTTTAATTGATTTTGAAACAAGTGAACTATGGGAATAGCCACATGTTTTCTGATGATATGGTAACAAATAGTATTTTATTCTTCATCGACTTACATTGGTAATAAGAGGAAGACATTACTGATATTTAAAAACTGTGAATACCAATATTTTTAGATTCCCAAATGATATTGAAAAAATATTCTTTGATCAGAAATTACCAGGCCAGTATATAGACCCTGATTTATATTGAAAAAAACGTTTTTAACCAGTACACATTTGATCCAACTTGTACACAGTTGTTACCTCAGTCTTTTGTTGCTCAGTAGAAAACCATGCAACTTCGCATTTCGAAATTGAGTACAAGGAAATAACCATCAGATGGGAGAGCACCATCGATCAGTGTGTGGCATATTAACAGAAACTCCATTAATACATGCTACCAAAAGTTATCTCGATGATTCGTCTCAATGAACATTACACGTATGTAATGATCTTCTAAAAAACCTGTGAATTATTAAGTTCAAGGACAAAGTTTGGCTTCCTGATTACCTGCTTTAAGCTTTTTAGAAAAATTTCAAATGGAAAGGTTGCAAACTGTCCAATGGACTCTGTCCAATCTGATATCGTAAGTAGCTGTGGAACAAGTCCATGAACATATTATATACCATTTGATCCGCTGTCCATAAAACCTGACAGGTCTTTTTTAAAAAACAAATGAGGAGGTCGTTGCACAACCACATAGAGGATCACACAAATATTATTGATTGGCAAGTATACGGATGGCAATGGAAACAACATGAAGTTTTTATTATTTCATTGTAAATTGGGGTTCTTCAACACCACTGACCTGTATAAAGAAGGAAGAGTCGAAAACTCAGTGGCCTTCCAATCATCAACTTCAGTTAGAGCTCCTGGGCAATTCCTAGCAAATTATTTCGGTATGAAAACAACACCGAGACAGAAGCGGATTCTGAAATCTGGTGCCTTCACTGTAAAAACGCCGGCGTTTACATAGGCCCTTTCAACCACAACATAAGAAGGCGCTCCTCATAACCCAAGGCACACCAAGTGCATATAGTCCATGGGAAATTGGAGACCATGCTCAATCCCAGCTTCCCAATGGATTCGTCCTCGAGTATGGTGGTCCTCATCTCAACATGTCATCAAACACCTTGATCTGTGCGATGAGGGAGCATCTGCATGTTTCAGTGAAAAAACATTTTCTCTGTCATACGTTCCTCGTTGATTGCATTTCACGAGCCTGAATAACCTGAGTGTGCTTTTACTAAGCTTAAGATAAGCACGGGCCGGCATCACATACAAAATTCAGTATATGACAACGGTTGCCATACACGGCCGTCAAAGGTCAAGTTATTTAGTTTGAGCTGATCATTTCTGTCACAAAATCAAGTTGGAGGAATTCTCTGGGCCTTTTGTTTTGATTTTCCAGAACAAACCTATACCAATGACCTGCTAGTATCCTTGAATTAAACCTAAATTGGCCAAAACTGTATATTACTGCTTTTGAACAAAGGTAGTCCATCAACATTAATTTGAAGGAAGAGTTAATTGTTATCATGACCTCTGTGTTTTGGGATCTAAAGCTAACTTCGACATTATACAATAGGGTACACCAAAATGATAGTACGATCTACTGCACTCCTGATAGTCTTTATTCCCTTCAATTTTACCTGTAGATAAGAGCGTCTGGTCTTTTGGGAAGAGTTGATGGAATTTTCGCAAGATTGGTGGTAAGTTTTGAAAAAGAGATTCGATTTATGTTGTTATTTACAGCCCAATCACAAAGTTAAAGTTTTTGGCAAATTTTGTCATTTTTATGCGGCCATCTGACAAGTTAGAATCAGAAAGGCAATCTGTTACAATCATCACTGTCAGAAAAGGATTCCGCACAGAATCTGAACTTAAAACAGTCAACCAACAAACAATGGTCTCAGGGTAGATCATCATAAATTTCTCCTCTCATTAACATTGTTTGAAGAGAAAGTATCATCATCGCTTTAGGTTGACTCTAAACTTATTTTTGTTGTAGGGATTTTGACATACAACTTCAGAATTATTCTTCAGTATTCTCCTTGATTTCATTTTGGGTTTTGATTGCTATTCTCACACAAGCACATTCAGCATGCTGGTCGTTTGAACAACCGGGCCAGCATGAAAAGTTTCTTCAAATCTCTCGGTGCAATGTTCTGTAAATGTAGTTTGTATTTTTCTTCAATTCATCTACGCTTTGTCCAGTACGACATCACCCAATTTTGTGTTCACAGTTTGGGAACTATCAGCAACTTCCCATAGAAATGATATACATCCTACTGCCTGCAAAATTCCTCATCACTGATATTAATTTTGGTGGTGTAAATTATATGGGGATATGAACCGTTGTGTTGTCCAATGTACTTGCAGGAAATACAATATGACAAATATTTCATAGCAAGGGATTTTTTATGGAAAAAATGTACCCCTTTTACATGTATTTGTATAGTAGTACAGGGTGTATCTTGTTTTTTATAACTGTATCTCAGTATAGTGAGACAATTATAGTCAATAACATGTATCATCATTAACCATTAAAAACCAGCATGACCACAAACCAATGTTTTCTGACCGTTTGTAAAAATTGGAGTTGACACTGTTGGTATACAAAAATGCACCCTAAATTTGGGGAACCACAAAACATGTGCGTTTTTCAAGACAAAAACCCAAAAATTTTAAAAATTTAAAATTTAAAAACATATATGGGAAATAAGTTTTGTTTATCATGTTATCCAGCCAACCTTATAATTTATAATAAATGTTTCTACGGACAGTGAAATTAAACCGAAATCCTGCAATGTGTCGTCACTGAAAAAATACAGTAGGCATACATCGTCTCACATGCACCAAACATGTGCAAAAATTTTAAAGTACAATGTTATAATATATATATAATTATGCCTACTTAAGGATTCAAAATACAATTTTCAGAATTGCGTAAAATTAAAAAAAAGCAATATCAAGAAAATATAATAATACCAAATTCACTATAAGATCTGGTTACGTACCGAAAAACAAGCATGACCGACAAGCAAGATTAATTGTTGACCCTTTTAGGCCGACTCCTAAGAGTATATTATAATAGTATAGCATTAGTAGGCCTATATATTCCTTCCTCCATGATATAAGTATTCTACAGTTTCAGTTGCATAATTCAAATTATTGCATGATTGGAACCATGCAGACTTTCAATACTTGTTTGACCAGGTGTTGCTCCCACTGTAGTCCCTGCACTCTTGATTCTCTCTTCCATTCCGGAGTGTGTCAAGTATTTAGTACGGCATATAACAGCAGGAAGTTACCACCAGGGCATTCGTATGCATGCTCAAAAGCGTATTTTTATATGGAAATATTTTACGTTTGATATAGAATTCCACATTAGAGGAATTGTTAATACTTTGATAGATTGTCCGCTCGTAACCCGAAAATAAACTAAAATAGAAAAATGCAACATTACATCTCCATAATTTTTGTATTGTATATTTTCTAAGTTCCTCGTCCCATATGTTCAATTATGGCTGATAAATTTGATATTGGAGGCTCCATGTCAGCTAGTGCCTTCGGGATGTCTAATAATTTTGTTAGCTATTGCGGCAAACTCATCTAACAGAAAATGAAAATTATTACCGATAAATAATTTAGTCTGTTTAAATGTTCCATATATAATCAATTCGAAAATCTTAACGCAACCCAACGGGTTACATAATGTTTTGTGATGTTTTTATACACACGCGGATATGCTACCTTATTTACGTGGTCTTCGAATGCCAAGTAAAATTAATTTATAACATTTTCTCGAAAATTTCCAGTAGTTCAGACAAAATATTATCATTGCTCAGCACTGCAGTGCTCCATTAATCGAAATCAGCCAGTTAGATTAAAAGCAATAGATTAAAATAAATATAACAACAAGTCAGTCAGCAATTTGATAATCACTACTGCAATTGCCTTTTAAATATTTTACCAGAGGTATTTCGGAAAAATTCACCAATGGTGTACATAACCTTTAACTGTATAATTCACAAGTTAATTAGGAAGGTGAATCACGGATTAAAAGAGGAAAATTCAGTTGTATAAATCAACAACGGAATCCCGAGGCAGCTTGCCTTGTAAAAATTCCAAAACTCGACAATGTCCTTCACTGATTAGTTTATAATCATCATGATATATCCCTGATTATTGTATCTATCATTACACTAATAATAACGATTGAAAATCCAACAATTATATGTCTCTATTTAAAACGTTTAAGTCTTTTAAAAGATCAATGTTATACCGATTAAAATATCTTAAAGTTCCTTGAACACTTACTTTACTTTCAAGATCGCAAGTTTATTAAAACTAGCGCCCCTCTTTTGTTGTGGGTTTCGAAGACACTATTCTCATTATTTTAAATCGATTAAAATGTTTTAAAATGGCCTAGCAAACAATGCAAATAAGCTAATAACTTGTTATTTGTATCAATAAAAAATCACATTAAATGATAAAACAGAAATAAGACATTTTCAGCAAATTCTTGTTTTTCAAGAAAATCCAAATTTTTATAAAGAAAGCGTAATATAGAACGTGAGAGTACATAATTTGCCCTTTATAAATAATTTTTTGTCCCGTTTGAGGGAGTAAAATTAGTTGTTATATCAATTACTTCCCTATTTTAAAGAGAATTTCATAAACTGTTGGTGTACCTAATAGATTTATGGTTCCTATAATTCTAATGAATATTTTTTTATAGGGACCTTTTGGTAAAAGCAATTGCATCGTATCCAACTTTCCCCTCAGTTTTCTCTGTTCGCCCCTTAATCTCACATTCTTTCACGACGCTCGATCATTTATTGCTGGAAGCATCGTTCAGCTTGCTTTTTAATATCCAGTTTTAATATTAATTAAAAGGAAAGGAGGGATGAACTTGAAAAAATTTTCATATACAAATATTTGAGCATTGTATGCATACATTTGTATGCAGTGCCCTCAGCTATAAAAAATAGACACATATAAGATGGATGATGGTTTTTCAAATCCTTTTAAGAACGATCATTTTTTTTTTTGCGTGATTTGATAACCAATGCCTTCGCTGGAATTGAATAATTAAAAAAACAAGATGATGTATAAACTTTTTTGTTTAAATTATTACTTTCACTTTTAATAAACAACCTAAAGGAATTTCTATAATATATGGTTATCATATTCAGAACAAAAGCATTATATGTAATAATTAATTGTTTTATATTTTGTATGCTTCCTAAAAATACATTTATTTTGTCGTATTAAGTTATAGGTAAGAATCCACAAATGGCATGGGATATATGTGGCCTGCTAAAAGGTGTCCTGGGAATTAGTTTTCGAACTTTGCTTCAAGCTATCGTTAATTGCCACTAAATATTCAGTTAAAAATCACATAAAATTTGGTTTCTGGGTTACAGGGGGAAGGTGTATAAAACAACACAAACCATTGGAGCTATCAGGCTTGCACTGGGGCCATACTACAGGCTATATATGTCATGGGCGGATCCAGAACATTTTTAGGGGGCGGAGAATCAAACAAATTATTTTCAGTACTACAAAATTAAATGAAATAACCAAAGGGAGAGAAAACAAAGCACACTGGGGAATGGGAGTGCGTTCTCCCTCCCCCCCCTCTCTCTCTTTCTCTCCCTTAAAAAAACGATTTTAGGGGAGGGACCAGCCCTCCATTAGCCCCCCTCGATCCGCCAATGTATGTACCTCTGTTACATAATGGTTTGCTCGCCATCAAGCCGCACCGTCCAAATATACAGGCAGGTACCAAAGGGTTGCCGTTATGGTTTTCCCAATCAACCGGTAGTCCAATCAGTACAGGCGAAAAAATGTACCGTCTGCCATAATGGTTCGATAATCAATTAGCCTCGACACTGGGCCAGTATAGGCTGCCATGTAAAATTGTTCCTGTTGTAATGAGCCATAACCCAATCAACCCGGCACTGGGCCAGTACAGGCAGTGTACCGTGTTGCCATTATGGTTTGCCACAATCTGCCCGGCACTGGGCCAGTTCAGGTAAAAAAAAAAAAAAACTGTCTGCCTGACATAATGGTTTGACGTAATCACCAGCCCGGCATCAGCCAGTACAGGCTGGGGTACCGTCTGGCGTAATGGTTTGCCGCAATCAGCCCGGCACCGGGCCAGTACAGGTGGCAAAATGTCTTACCATAGCAATGGTTTGCCGCAATCAACCCGCACCGGGCCAGTAAGCAGGTAGTGTACCGTCTTGCCGCAATGGTTTGCCGCAATCAACCCGGCACTGGGCCAGTACAGGTAGTGCACCGTCTTGCCGTTATGGTTTGCTGCAACCGTTTTGCCCGCACTGGGCCAGTACAGCGCAGTGTACCGTCTTGCCGTTTTTGGACGGCCACAATCAGCCCGGCACTGGGCCAAGGTTCAGGCAGTGTACCGTCTTGCCAAGAATGGTTTGCCACAATCAACCCGGCACTGGGGCCGCCAGTACAGGTAGTGTACCGTGGTGCCACGGTTATGCGGCCGCTGCACAAATCGCCCGGTACTGGGGCCAGTTCAGGCAGTGTACCGTTCGTGCCAGTAATGGTATTTCGATGCATCAGGGGGCCTCCGGCACTGGGGGCCAGCGGCAGGCTGCCGCAATGTCTGCGAATGGTTTGCCGCAATCAATGCCCGGCAAAGGGCCAGTTCCAGGCAACGTCGTCGGCTGTCATACGAGTTTGCCAACAATTAACTCCGGAACAGGGCCAGTAGCAGGCTGTGTACCGTCTGCACATAATGGTTTGACGTGCAATCAGCCCGGCACTGACCAGTACAGGCTGTGTACCGTCTTTCACGCAACATACTTGCCGCAATCAGCCTGGCATCAACAGTACAGGCAGTGTACCGTCTTTGTTGCAATGGTTTGCCGCAATCAGCCCGGCACCGGGCCAGTACAGGTAAAAATGTCGTCTGCCGTAATGGTTTGGCCGCAAACGGCCCGGCCCTGGGCCAGCACAGGCAGTGTACCGTCTCTACAAGTTATGGGTTTGCTTAACCAACCTGGCACTGGGCCAGTACAGGCTGTGTACCGTCTCTACAAGCAGTTATGGTTTGGCTGCAATCAACCCTGCTAGACACTGGGCCAGTCAGGCAGTGTACCGTCTGCTGCAATAGTTTGCCGCAATCAGCTCCGGTACCTGGGCCAGCATAGGGTACCGTCTTAGCGTGGTCGGTTTGCCGCAATCAGCCCGCACTGGGCCAGCATTGCAGTGTACCGTCTTGCCGTAATCGGTTTGCTTTCTGCATCAGCCCGGCACCGGGGCCAGCACACAGGCTGTGTACCGTCTGCCATAATGGTTTGACGTAACCAGGCCCGGCACCGACCAGTACAGCTGTACACCGTCTTGCCGTAAGGGTTTGCCGCATTCAGCCCGGCACTGGGCCAGTAGGCAGTGTACCGTCTTGCCGTAATTGGTTTGCCGCAATCAGCCCGGCACTGGGCCGGTACAGGCAGAAAATGTACCGTCTGCCGCAACGGTTTGCCGCAATCAGCCCGGCACTGGGCCGTACAGCAGCAGTGCACCGTCTTGCCGTTATGGTTTGCCGCAATCAACCCGGCACTGGGCCAGCCAGGCTGGTGTAAAATTTCGTCTTGCCGTTATGGTTGGTTTAAATCAACCCGACACTGGGCCAGTCTGCGAAAATTGTTCCGTCGGCCGTAATAGTGTTTGCCGCAATCAGCCCGGCACTGGGGCCGTACAGGTGTACCGTCTTGCCGTTATGGTTTGCCGCAATCAACCCGATACCTGGGCCAGTTCAGTGCAGTACCGTCTTGCCGTATAGTTTGCCGCAACTGTGCCCCGATCAGCCAGTACAGGCAGTGTACCGTCTTGCCGCAATGGTTTGCCGCAATCAGCCCGGCACTGGGCCAGCACAGGCAGTGTACCGGGGCGCTGTTGCATGGTTTCACGGTAATCAGCCCGGCACTGGGCCAGCAGCAGGTTGTGTACCGTCTTGCCGTAATGGTTTGCCGCAATCAGCCCGGCACTGGCCAGTTCAGGCAGTGTACCGCCCATTGGCATAATGGTTTGCCACAAACAAACTCCGGCACTGGGCCGTATTAGGCTGTTAAAACGTCTTGCACATAATGGTTTGACGTAATCAGCTCCCGGCACTGGGCCGTACAGGCCAAATGTACGTCTTGCCGCAAAAATTTTACGCAATCAGCCTGGCACTGGGCCAGTGCGGCAGGCAGTGTACCGTCTTCGCCGTACCGGTTTGCCGCAATCAAACTGGCACCGGGCCAGTACAGGCAGTGTAAAACCGTCTTGCCGCAATGGTTTGCCGTAATCAGCCCGGCACTGGGCCAGTACAGGCAGTGTACCGTCTGCCAGTAATGGTTTGCCGCAATCAGCCCGGCACCGGGGCCAGTGCACAGGCAGTGTACCGTCTTGCCGTAATGGTTTGCCGCAACTGGCCCGGCATCAGCCAGTTCCCAGGCAGTGTAAAATCTGGTTGCCGTTGCAATGGTTTGCCGTAATCAACAAGGTACTGTGCCAGTACAGGCAGTGTACCGTCTTAAGCCGTTAAGGAAAGTTGCCGCAATCAACCCGGCACTGGCCAGAAGCAGGCAGTGTACCGTCTTTGGTTAAAATATTTTGCCGGTACTATTCCAGAACTGCCTGCCTGTTCTGTATTCAGATAGCTGCGCGAGTTTTGTTGTTAGTGAAGCCGGTACCTGGCCCAGTGCCGTGATATCTACCGTCAAACCGTACGGTAATTGCCGGAACAAAACCAGAAACCAAGCCAGTACCGGCCCAGTACCGTCATGTTTGCTGGGTAGCTGTACAGTCCCCGAGTCTGTCAATATTTTTGACTGAAGTCATGCCGCTACAAGGTAATAGCGTAGCCCATACTGCATTGGGCGAGGGAAAGAGAGAACCGGGAGGCAATTCTTATAATACAGAGCAAACACTAGGGTGTTAAATTAACAATTTAGTGGTGTCAACTTTATTCTGCCATTACGTGTTCATATTATGAGTGAGGAAAGAGAGAACCGATATCAGAACACATCAGACATAATAATATGACAGGATAATTGTATCTACCAACTTCACATCAAGTTAGCTTTCTAAAATATTTTTTTTAATTTTTGTACTGGTAATCGCCTACGTATCTTTTTGGCACCTTTCCTTCAATATAAACAGATTTTGTAAGGCTTTTGTGAGTTGTCCCGATCTATCAAGATTTTTTCTATCTTTGATTTGTTTTTGTTGATTGCTTGTGTTGTGATATTTTGAGATGTTGTATTACTGAATAAATAATCCAAATCCAAACCTACATCTTTTAAAGGGGAAAGGGAAAACTTCTGTTAAAAAAAGTGAGTTACCAGTAGTTTCAATGTTTGGAAAAGAACCAGTTTGGTGATACCGCCCGATGAGCAGGCATCTTGAGCAATCAAACGTACCAGTTTGCCTGGTGGATACGTGGATATTAAGAATTAAAATAAATACAAATTCCAGCACCAATAATTATAACAATTAAAAAACTGAGTAGCAAATGAAAAGTTGTTCAAAGAGAACCCACGACAATTGAAGTCTATAACTGTAGAGTGCTTTTTAGACAGCGGCGGCACCAGACCTGTTAAACTGAGGGGGGGGGGGCAAGCTTAAATTTATATGGGGGCAAACGTTAATCATTAAAAGTTCCTAAGCTTGTAAAGATACATAACCACATTGCCGATGATGGAAATAATTTTTTTTTAATTCTATGGGGGTTGCGGGTTTGGTGGAAGCATATTTACAGCGCGAACATACATTGCATGAATGTGGGTTCAATGTTTGGGGTTAACCAATTTCAATTTCTGGCCATCGTGGAAAAAATTGGGGTGGGGTAGAATTGGGGGGGCAAAGAAAGTAATTGGGGCTATTTCCCCTGCCGCCCCCCACCCCTGTAGCGCCGCTGCTGCTTTTAGACAATTACCGGTTACGAGCTTAAACCCCGCCATTTCATTTCAACAAGAAATATTGGCCAAAATCCATCTCATTTCGTTTTCATTCTATTTCTAATGTAGAACGTCTCGTCTCATGATCTGTTGACTCTTTACAGTTGGGAAATTAATGCCTCGTACTCCTTACATAGCACCTCAGACAGAAAGATTTTTAAGTTTATGTGGAGATTAAAGTACACACAATGTAAAAGTTATACATTAACATACACTGTTGCCCGCCATGAAACCTATGGTATTGCATTGATAAAGATATTCTGGTATCTTCGGAGACATGATCTGTTTTCATCAAAGATACGGTATCTGCAAGTTGGCTGTTCCATGTACCTTTAAACGTATGTGAAAGATGATAATATATATTATTATGGTGTGGTATTTCATTATTACAAATAAAAAAGCTTTTATTTACTTAAGTTCAAAGATCTATAACAGGCAAGGGCAACACGTTATCTTTTCCTTTTAACACACACAACCACCCTCAGCTCCATTGAGAGCCAGTCCAAAAATATTTCCTAAATTTTCTCTAAAATCTACATGCAATATTCACCCCAAAAATCAAAATATTCTCCAAACATATTCCAAACCCCAAAATTATTATTATTTTTAATCTAATGTTTTAAACTCAACAAACATGCTACTTGAGGAGGGGGTTAGTGTAGAGGCGAGGTGTCCCATCGCAAGTCTGGCTCCAGCGCCCCATACATGTTGGTTTTGGGGTGCTTAATTGGGGTTCCCAACTCCATTGCATTGTTGTTTTAGTGATTTCTCATTGTGTCAAACAATCGGAAAGTTGGCGTCGACGCAAGTTACTGAGTTCGGAACTTGCAATATTTTCACCCGTTTGTCGAGCTTTGGTTCTACAACTTAACTGTCGTAGGTGTAAATATACCATTTCATAAGTAATTATTTCCATGTTGGCACAACCAATATGTGGAGATTGCAGGGCCACAATTGAAGGTTTCCTTAATTAACGCGTTACTTTCTACTAATAGTAATACTATTTCAACTTAGGCCTACCA
>CM055823.1:1728139-1773039 GCA_029582265.1 Zoroaster sp. YZ-2022
ACACGCTACAGCAAGTTCAAATTGTCCAACCTTGTTGCACATATGTATTGTATGAATTTTCTCACCTCCAAAAAGCCCCTCAGCTTTTAAACCAGCAAACAAGCCTGTACTTACCACTGGAATCAACTCCAGCTCGTTATATCGCTTCTTTAGACCTTCAAAGCCTTTGAGGATCCTGTCTGGATCCCTCATCATCATGGTGATCACCTTGCCCCGACAACGTTAGCGTACAGCACAATTTTCAGCCGTTTGAGAGGCAACCCTGCTTTCATCCATTTCCGACGGCGGTATCCACCATCCCAATCAACATGGAGGCTTCATCAATGCCCTAGGAAGAAATTTCACAAAGCGAAAACTTTTCAGTGTTACAAATTTTAAAAAATGAGCATAGGAATCCTCTGTCACAACCTTGTTCCTGTTTTTCGAATTGTTTTGTTTTACTTGTACCAATGCTCTCTTGGGTGGTTTTTTCGGTAAAACTGAGTAGTGACGGGGTTTTGTTTAAAGCGAAACTAAACCGATGGGTTTTACTATACTCAAAAACCAATAAAATACCGTTGTTTTAGTAATAGATGATAAAAGACATTCAATTGATATTAGGCCAAAAAAACGTCTCCGTTTTCTGGTCATCGGTCAGCTTTTCTTTTTTTTTTTTTTTTTTTACAACAGGGAAATACGTGATAGTGTATACGCGGGAACAAATTTCCCACACAAAAGCATGGTGGCTAAGAGAGAGGCTCACAAATCGGGCAAACGTTCACACTTCGTGTGTGAAAAAAGTCGTTTAAACACAGCGCTGACGAATACCAATCGATCAAGCAATTTTGGCTGCAACTGGACATCGTTTCACATAGAAACAACAAAAGAAGAAAAATTAAATGTCGACGCCTGGAATTGAGATGACGCGCGCGGAGACCAGAAACTGTAGACTATTGCTTTTGCATAAGGACTGATTATTATTATGCTCTGTTCGCGGTTTTTTGTCTGGTGGTATACTGGCTAGCAATTTAAAACCGTCCAAACTTATCTGTATTATCCGAAAATTTCGGATATGTGTAAATTAGGGGTGATTTACATATCTAATTACGATTTACATATTGCTATTCTGGTACCGGCACAGAGAATAGTGTACAGCAGTGGAGAGGCAGTCTGCACTTGTAAGCAGGATATTGTGGGTTCGAATTCCACCTGAGTCGCCTGTTTCTGCAGACACTCGGAAAGCACTAGTATACAGTCCTTCATACATACCTTTGGTGTAGGACAAAAGTTTGAATCAATTGTTTTATTACACCACACAATTATACAATCAATTTGACAAAATCAAATAACTTATATGAAAAGCATGTTATCAATGTCGTTTCAAATTACAAATTGCCAAATATTTCTATATAATGACCCAACACTTCTTGACCACTCTTTCCTCTACAGCTTCCTCTTTACACAATTCCTTTTGTAGAGGACCTCCCATCTATACCTGTGCTCCTGTGTTGAGTAACGGAGTGATGAGACTGTTCCAGATTTATTGCCGAGGACAGGTACGAGACAGCGGAATACATTTCCCACCAGTTCCTGGGGACGGCAGGCTCGACCCCTCAACAGGAATAACGATACAAATTTGTTGGCATGAACATGAGCATTTCTTGAGGGCGAATCATTCTCCTGAGGACGATCAGAGCACACTGATCGAAACGTCGAGGTTGTACTCTCCAGTTCTTTTTCAGAACTAAATTACTACTCAATTGAGATTCCACATGGTGTCACCGCAATTAGTCTTACTTATGACATTTCTTTTAATAAGATAATTAAACCCTAGCAGTGAGGAAGGGAATAGTAGTCTAGTAAAAACTTTTTAGAAGTAATTTACAAAATGAATTTCTGTCATCCGAATACAAACAATTTGAATGTAATTTTCACTATTTGCTTGTTGACACAATGAGATAAGCTGAAACTTGTGCAGGTTATTATATTTTAAATACATATATATGTTAATTCTTGTTAATGTTAATGTGAATGTTTTTAAATAATTTACCAATGAAGCGTACGTTGGCTTTAAGATATATCGCGATGTGTTTGGGCCGATTTTACGAGTAAAAATAGATTTAAATGTTGAATTGCTATTTTCTGGGGTTAAGGGAAGTTATAAGCTTTCATTTGAGACATGGAACGAAAAAAACCATCAAAGATTAAGTACTACAGTAAATAACAACTCAAATTAATCAAATGCTGGCCCACTGTTTTAATCCTCACACAATTTGCCCACAATTTATTGTACATAAACAGTACATGAGGGCGTGTGCAGTCTTTCCGATTGGCCAGCATGGTTGTCAATCAGAATCAAGCGGATTTTAAAATATCGCTTTTTATTTACAGTTTCAAACATCCGAATTTCATGGGATTTTGTTTGTTTGTTTGTTTGTTTGTTTGGTTGGTTTTTCTTCTTCTTCTTCTTCTTCTTTTTGTTTTTTGTCGTTTTGTTTTGTTTTTTGTTTTTGTACTTTTGTTTTTGTTTTGTTTTAATAACGATGTTATCTTTCAAAATTCGTTAGTTTTTTAAGTTCCTATTTTGAGGTCTCTTGAGCCAAAGACAGGCGATATATCTTTTAAAGATATTACTGAGGATACCAGCACTATTCCGATGAAGGAAGATCAAAGGACGTACATACCTGTTTTTCCAAAAGCAGTCAATAATTTCCCTATATAAGGGCATGTGGTCGGGAGAGAGGTTGAGACATCCAGCACATTGTAAAAGCATGTGGCGGAGATCCTCAGCCTTGTTCTCCGGCAAGCTGTCGGACGCTCAACTTTAGATTGCTCTGAAGAGAACCAACTAGCAAGTGTTGGGTACCGGCGAATAGCTAACCTCTGTTAATATCGAAGGAAAGACCAATGAGACAGAAATTATATTTAAATTGCTTAAATTAACAAATCAAAGAACTAAAACAAGAAATTAAATAAATGACCGTAATAGTGTCATGGTTGAAAACCATTATACACCTTTGATAAAATGTCTGTAAATGCACCCTTTCTTAATGACAATCAAGAATGTATAAAATCCAACCAGTGAAAGTTTCAGCTTATTTTAATGTCGTTAACGAGAAAGTGGTAAAAATGCAATCAGATTGTTCATTGATTATAACATTATTGATTATAACATTATTGATTATAACATTATTGATTATAACATTATTGATTATAACATGGAATTACTGTCTTCAAATAACAGAAATTAATTTTATTTTGCTCATTTTACGAAATCGACAGCACCTGAGACAGAATTATTTTAAGGCATGTTTGAAAGCATCTGAAACTTTACACCAATTGTTAGTTTTGGAAAACCAAACCGCCACTTGTGCACAATGTTTAAGCATGTGTTTTTAGCAGACGACAAAATGGCCAACATCTCACTTGACTACAATTTCCCTTTGTGTCCTCTATAATCTTTTAAAGGAAAATATGTGATATTTGTCATATTTGGGGGAAAAAAGTGGCGGTTTTAAATAAAACCGATCATTCAGGTTTTTTTTTCGAGAATACCACTAGTGTATAAATATGGGCTTTTTATTTAACACAAAACTGATTCTAGATCTTGCCTCCCGGCTGCGCTGATAGAGATCAAGTGTTTGATCAAAGTTCAAAATTGTGTTTAGATCAAACAAATTTGTTGATAGATTGATCAGATTGATCTGGCCTTTATGCTATATAGTACTCACTCCCAAAAACAGAGACACAGATGACATCAACTTTGTCTTTCACATCCAAGCGATGTGGATATCCCTACAGGCACAACCTCTCAATGTAGCATTTGCCGCAGGACTGCGTGTCGATTACCAGTGTGTCTTTGACGAGGAACCCAGACATATTGTTGGAGGTGGGCAGCAGGTCTTTCAACAATTTCAAAAATACAGTACACACTACAAATCTATCTAAGATGATTTAGTAATTGAGTGATCCTTAACAATAATGAATTGACACTGTTGACTGTGAGAGACCGGTTGATATAAACAATCCTAACTTATTAAATATCTGCACAGACTGCACTCAACACAGCTAGTACAGCTAAATAGTGCAAAAGTAGGAACCGGTATTGAGCGCTGTAACCATATCCAGGTACCCAACTTCCGGTTTCTGATAATAGCCATCAGGACAGAGCCAAAACACGCTGACAAAGATAAGCCAGATGAGTCACGCACGAATGATTCATCATTTCAATAATTATGTCCACCCACATATAAGAAGCCAGGATTTTCAGAGTGGGGAAACATTTTTTTGGAGAAAATTTACCGAAAAAAAGCTCACATGAAGTATTATTTGTTTCCCCCCCGAATGGACGGTCTCTGAAGTCGCTCGGCCGGGGTGTGGTGTTGGGGAAGGAGTGTCAATTATATTTTTGCACTCAGTTTTTGCATGCATGCCCAGGTGGAGGTTATTTCCAACCCTCCCCAAACACCGCCTAAAACAACACTTCATGTGCCATTTCAGAAATACCAACAAGTTTGTGAATTTACCAACGAACACTATTTTGCCCCCTTGGCTACGCCACTGACCGTGTTAAATATATATTTAACTCTTAGTGGGGGTCCTTATGTCGTCAGGTGTTTTCTAAGACCTAGAAGCAATCTGAAGCCAGTTTTAGAATTCTTAGAGGGTCTATATTAAGGATTTAAATGTTTACAACAAATCTTTTTTAGTTAACACCCCCTTTGGCGGCCATTTTGAAAATGGCGGGAAAATATATGTCCATAACTCCAGAAGTATACAGGTTATAGTTTACATTTTAATATTTTTTCAATATTTTATGGGTCGGGGATTCCAAAAAGATCACTGACAATTGAGAGAAATTCATTGTTAGGTACAAAACTGAAACCACGCCCATGTTTAGAATTGATATGCCACGCATACTCTTAATGCTTATAGCTTAGTACATAGGCTATAGTTTATATTTTAGTATTTTATCACTATTTTATGGGCCAGGGATTCCAAAAGATCACTGACAATTGAGAAAAATCCATTGTTAGGTACAAACTACTGAGGCCACGCCCATTGTAGATGATATGCCACGCCTCTTAATGCTTACAGTTTCCCAGTTTGGTAGAGTATGTAAATGAATACACGTTTAAACCCCTGCCGGCAATTGATGACTGACCCAACCAGGTTTTACCATTTTCTTTTTAAATATTCCCTGATGAGTTCCACAGTGTAATTGTGAGGAAAGATGGGTGAACAAGAGCTTAACATCCTGTGCAGTGATTTTTCACCCTTTAAGTCCTAACCATTCACAAAATCGTGTGGTTAATACTATTTCCAGGCAGTGAGGATTTTCCTCACAATTTATTGGGTTGAGTCTTGAAGACGTGAAACGGGAAAATTTGCTGTTACTATTAAGAGATTCAAATAGAATAAGGCAAGGGGGAATTCCCCCCCCCCTTTATAAAATGTCACACTTTTTGAATTTTATTTATTTGTTTTTATTTATAATCTTGAGTAGTTTTGTTTGTAACCAGTGTAGTTAATGAGTTTCTGTAACTAAACAAACAAAATCTCATAAACTGGCCCAAAATTTCTTTAAATGTTCAAAAACCATTCTTAAATGTTTTTCGTAAATTTTTTGAAATTTAATATTTTTTTCCGTTATAATAATGTTTTTGGTTTTTAGTACAAATTTCAAACCAAATTGATTTTATTTATTTATTTTTTTAGGGGGTGGGCTCAGGTTGAGGAGTGGGGTGGGCCTGGGGGAGGGTTAAGACTGGCTAACGTTTAAGGGCGGTCATTGGAATTTGGAATAATCCTTTGAAATTTATACCACTGGCGGCCGTCTGATAATTCCCCCGGCAAAATAAAACTTAACTGAAATTAGAAAGGGGCTCAAATCGTAACCAACAACATCACAAAGAGCTAAAAAGAGCACTGGAAATGTCTACAGGCAGAAAATCACACACACGTTTGAAGGAAGGCACTTTTCAAAATCACCATATCTACATCATTCTGTTGGCCCGAACTGTATGATTTTGTATGAAACAAAAGCTTATTACAATTAGTATTTTACAATTGATATCATTAACAGTACAAAATACTTGTAGTAATTAATAAAACTATTTGACACTTTGTGAAAACGCGAAAATCGGAAAACCTTATCATTTTACCCACAAAATCAGAGTATAGACTTACCAGGTTTATGATGACAATGAATTACCCAAATGATAATTTTTGATTATTATTTTGTCCTATACGACCTCCGTACCATATAGTAATGTGTTACTATATTTCATCTGTTAATAAATCTTAGAGTAATCGTTACGATATCGTTACGAATCGTTACGAAATCGTTACATGGAGTGCCATGGTCGAGGCGGTTTAGTGCATCAGATTTGTGTTCTGGTATTTTGAGTCGTCAGAATGTGGATTCGAATCCCGATCGCGACCGTGTTGTACTTGTGTCCTTGAACAAGACACTTTTACCATAATTGCTTCTCTCCACGCAGGAGTAAATGGGTGCCTGTGAGGGCAGAGTTGGTTTGCTGTGTTTGATTAGCCCATATGCGCTGAAATGGCAGCAATTGAGCTGTCTGCTCCCAAGGAGCTGAGGAATGGTTCAGGGTGGTTATGCACCTGATGAGGCACAGGGGTAATAATGTACAGCGCTTTGATACCTTGTTTAAGAGCGCTTTAAAATGCCCTATATTATTATTATTACGGTATTATTACGATAAACATGTTGCCGAAGTTGTTAGTCATGTACGTTTGGACGTAAAAACCTAAAACCTTTTGATAAGGATGCGTAATTTCAAACTGGAAACTTCTATAACGTATCAACATTTTAATTAATAAATCATAAGAATTACGCATAAAATGAGATGAACAATTAACTCTTAAACACTGATTTTATACAACAACGAAATATTAAAGCGGTAATATCCAAAAGTAATTTTTAAAAAATATTGAGTTCATTCTTCATATTAGTTATAATCTATACAAAGTGTAAGTAGGTAATGGTGCGGTGACACCACATTGAAATTCTCTATTGAGTGATAATTGGTTCTGAAAAGAACTGGAACTAATTGCTGCTCAATGAAATTCTGTAGTCTGCACCAATACGCAGTCTTCTATCCTCTTCACCATGCAGAGCTACAAGTTTTACAATTGTCTTATTGTTGTCTTACTGTATACTGTTATGACATTAAACAAAATAGGTGCACCTGAACTTAAATCCTGATTTTATATTTTTAAAAACAATTGAATGTACGGTTTGATCAACATTGCAGAAGCAAACCTCTACATTATACATATTATCCTACATTGTATTTCCAAAGATATACAGTTTACTTACAAATTACTTTAGATCAGGAAATAAACTGATGAAAATTATAATTATAATTGTATATAAAGGTTCCATCAGACTTAATAGTTGTGAGGGGCTATATGAAAATATTCAGTATAGTCTAAGCCCACATGAATACACAAATTATATATATAGTATACAAGTTAATAAAATCACTAATATTTATGAAATATTATTTAGAATCACATTCGTTAGTGAAATGATTCATATCACTGGCTTTACAACGCCAGTACCAAAAGCAGTGTAAATTTAAAGGAGGCCGACCCCCGGCCCAGATTTGAATTTTAATAAGCAAGGAGAAGAAATATATATATATATTGCCGGTAATTGCTTAAATGCTGATTTATATCATAAAGTTCCGACTGCCAATTTATCCAACATAATTTTAAAAATATATGTGGTCCATAGAAAGGTTTTCGTATCGAGCAAAAAATAGCGATATGTCAGTATATTGATGAAATAATAAGTATATTAAATGTCTGCCGTATGTACCTTTAGGATAAAAGGCCTTGCGTGCACGTTTAAATTCTGGCAATGGTGTCTATATCCGTGATTATAAAATTTTGTAAGTTTAAAAGATTATAAATTTGCATGAAAGACCAAACTTAATTTTGCATTTTAAAGGCTTGATGGATTAGTTTAGGGGAATTTAACCGTAGGGTTTCATATCGAATTTTAACATGTACTTTTGTGTTTGGGACATATCAATGGTAATTTCAACGTGTCTTTGTGTTTGATGATAACAAAATCAGATATAGTTATTACATCACGCTGCAGCAGTGGCGCAACGAAAGAGGGGGCAGGGGATGGCAGGATTTTTGAAAACATTTCGGAGGTACAAATTTCGGCTTTTGGAGAGAAAATAACATAATAAGCAAGGGAGGAAAGAAAAACTATAATTACCCTATGTAGCAGGATTGCTGATTATTCCGATATACGCCATAATTCCGACTGTGAATTTATCCGCCAGGCGACCCCTATTACGCTTTACGACTATAGATTTCAGTAATAAAGAATGGTTTCATGTACGGAAAATACTTCTTATATAAAGCTAATATTCCTGACTGCTCAATACAAATTTTCATTAGTCGGACCGTGATCCGAAAACGGAAGGGACTTTTGGTTAGAGATGTTTCTGACAACAACCAGGAAACCAACTTTTCATCTGACTCTCACAGCTTCGGCCTATTATTTCCAACTCAATAACAGCGTATCCAGAACTGGTTAACCCTTTCGATACCAGCCCATTTTTCACGGTGTGACATTTCCATACCAGGTAAATACTGGTGCAGATAACTCCCTTATTATTACCATACCCAATTTGGTGGCTTCTAATGAAAGAGAGCGCCACCATTCTACACTCTGTAGTTAATGTACATACATGTGTGCAATTCCACTGTGCAACATGCAGCTTTAAGTATTACAAATAACATTTGGAAAATTTGAAACTTTGCATGATTACATTCATTCTATTCATTCATTCATTGATGATTTATTACACTAAAAATGTCACATGGCAGCCAAAGGCTGAATTGCGTACTGCACAATGTGTTACAATTAATGCAATTAAAATAAAACAATTACAATTTCCAGAATTTAAAATGTTATATACATACAAACTTTACGGTAAAACAAAGGTGTAATAAAATAATTAAGAAATTAAAAATATGTGGCTCTAAATAATGTAATAATTTATATGTGTGCATTTGTAGTGTTAAGTAGATTAATAAAAATACGGAATAGCACTGTTACGAAATCTCTGAGTTTTACAAATACTGTTGATGTTAGCCTTTTTTGTCTCAAAACAGATCCAACAGGATTTTTCAAAGGAGCCAATTTTGATACTGAGGATGGCTAGCTAAAGCAGTAGCAAAATCAACACAGATATTATGTCTTCTCACTTACAGGGTTTGGAAATTTACATACTGATAGAGGCCCAGGTTTGCAGATACATAATCAACATGAGATAATTCACACAGGCTCTTTTTTGGATACTTTCTATCAGATTAATCTGTTTCTGAGTAAGAGCCTTGTGGATACTGAGACACATTTACAATTTCTAACATATTAATGTTTACGCCATTCTGAACTATCTATCTATTGATTGAAGGACATTCAATCAAAATGGCCCCCATTCAATATTGGCTGGGATTGTGGGCACACGAACATGATTGTTGACTTAACATTGAATAGAGAGGGAAACGGAGGGAGGGAGGGTAGGGAGGCCAAGTGATGGAGATTCAGTGCTGTACAAAGAGTGGCCAAAAAAACTGATTAATTTACAATAAGCAAATCCACTTTTTGGTTATAATTTTTATGAAAATCATTCACCGGCGATTACTCTATTTTGAACAGTAAGGTTGAATAATTATGCTCGTTAATATGGTTTTACATAAATCTAAGGTGTCTGCTTACCACAACAATAATTAGTTGTTGGCAAGTCAGTTTATCTCAAAATAGGTTGTTTGCAATTTATGCAAAGTGCAAGTATATGGTATTTCTCAAAAGCAAGGAACTACGCACATCGGATATGTACATTTTTACATATCATCCTCGTTTGTTTTTCTATTGCTGTGTGTAATCGCCGGTTACTACAAACAATGCAGTCACGTTTTCTTCCGGAAGAGGTTTTGCCAGGATAATGCACATTTTTCTCCATCAGCCGAACAGGAAGGTTATTCGCAGTGGATCGAGCAAACGCAACGTTGTATTACATTCCCCAACCTGTGAGTAGGCCGTCTATGACCAACAGCGGATCTAGGCCCAAAAGTTTAGGGGGCAAATGCTCAGTGGAGGGGCATGTTTACGGTACAAAACGTTTCTAGTGGGGTTTGTTTGTTTTGTGGGCTGAACGACAATACTTGATTTAGTATGAAATTTCAGTGATAAGCTTTGGTTGAACCCGCAACCTTGTGATTGTAGGCTGGGTCTGCGGTCTAACCACTTGACTAATGGGTTTCAAAATGTAGCTTCTGGTTGCTCTGGGCGGACAATATTATTCATAATGGTTAACTTTTTCACTGTACATGAGCCTATAATGGTCATTGAAAATACCTGTATGGCAAATGTGGCGATTGGAGGAAACAACAACAATCAGTTAAAACGAAACTAAGTTCAATCGATGGACACCGCTTGTGGCGAAATACTCAATAACCCAGTGGTGGTTGGAGACGGTCGTGAAGCTTGAAAGGATGAGAGAGACTCAGGCGATCACCTCTCTCGTAGTTGAACACCGAAAACGGTCAGGAGCGCTCCACCTTGAGTGTGCAAGTTGTAAAGTTATTAATGCAAATTAATGTTTTAAATAAAGCCGCCTGAAATAATCCGTGATGACACAGAACTCTGGAATTAACGGCAGTTATTATTGATCAAATTGATCCTTTCTAAAGGTAGATTTTCAGAAAAACAATCATTGACATGTTTTGAATGTGGCCACTCATCTGGGTTGAGCTGGTGCCCGCATGGAGTCCCAGAGTGTTATGGTATGTACATACATTATTGTGTAAATCTACAGTGCTGCAAAAAACAGCCCATATTTTACGTTGATGCTTACTGCTCATATGACGATGGAAGGCAGATCTTTCCAGGTCACTGCTCCTGCTCGTACTCACAAGATTGAAATGCGTTTTATGCGCATTTCGCGCCAAATTTTAAACGTAGGCCTACATTGCGGACGTTGCATGGCTCACCTAATATCAGGAAACCCACACACAACCAGTCGCGTGTGCATAAGCCATGCATACAATCACCGTGCGCCTCGTCTAATGCAGCTTGGCTTAACTGCGCAAACTACCATTACCAAATTTTGGCCAGCGTGTTGGATCGTGAGTAAGTTATGAACATACATTCATGTAGCCAGTAGTGTGTTGTAATTTGCATACTTTATAAAAGCTGAACGTATAAGCAAGACTAGCTGCTGAGGAGGGGCGTAAAGTTGTGAGGTTTTGTTTTGTCTCTCTTTCCCCCTTTTTTCTTCTTTTCTTTTCTTTCTTTTCTTTTTTTTTTTTTTTTTGGGGGCATGCAACTTCAGGTTTTTGGGGGCCATGGCCCCGTTAGCCCCAGGATCCGCCGTTGTCTATGACTTGAAGACGAGTCAAGATTACTGACATGCTTGTTTGTTGGTATGCTGTTGAAAATTACCGTGGCATTGAGCATGGATATGTTCAACTTTATACTAGAAAACACTCGTTTTCACCATTTCAAACTTCTGTGTGTGTGTAGTACTAAGAAAAATTTGATTAGCGAGATCAGTTCACTCCCGTGAATTTGTAGCATGATTATCTATAGATTTGGGCTTATGATTTCACGAAATCCACTTTCGCTCTTATTACACCGAATTTGTTTTGTAATTGTAGCAATCGCTACCATTTGTTGGGGTACAACATTTTTGTTATCATGCTAATAATGCATAACTGACCAGCCTTCTCATAAAATGGGTTATCTCCTTTTTCATTCTATTTGTCTTTGGGTGGGCTGCATTCAGTATTCCTGTACGCAGTATAACGCACTGGACCACAACATCCAAATCTAGTGAGACATTTTGGATACAAATGACTCTGTTAAAGTAATTATCACAATAAATTACATGTCGCTATGTTTCAAGTCCATTTAAGTTCAACGACGCGACTTCTCCTGGGATGGTTAGGTCAGAGGATGGCAATTTGAGGATGAATCGGTATCTACATGTACATGTAGCCTTCTTGAGATTTTTGTCTCCTTGGCAGCAGCTCCTGTGCAACATCCACGAATAAATTAACCCGTCTCTGACTCGTTCAAAGAGAATGCCTTAATTCCCATTTGACCGGTTTTCTGGGCATGTACTATGAAACCAGGCGTCCTTAAATTTGAGCATACTCATCAGGTGATAGGTTCATCCAGGAGTAATAGAGGCTGCAAGGAATTTGAGAGGAGGACGTTAACCAAAGGCCTAACTTTCGTTAAGCAGCCATCCAGAGGCTGGTTCAGGCAACCGGTTGTCGAGAGGGTGAAAAAATGTAGAATGGAAATAAATCTATTTCTTGACATTATGGATGGATAAAATGACATCCGTAGAACTTCATATGTTGACCAGTACATACTGTACTGAGGCGACTTGTTGTTGATGCCATAACAAGCAGTGCAGCCCTTCAAATGCTGCATCATTTTCATTCGAGTGAGTGGGGTCAGGAGGTTTCTGAAACAGTTTACGTTCTGCATAGCGGTTTGTTTTCGTCTACAAAGCAGATCCCCAGACGGCACTGCAGAAGAACAACTGAATACCTGTGCTGCAAAGGCCTGAGAAGTCACCTGCAGGACCACAGAGCTTCCGGTGAAATTCATCGGCTTCCTGTTGAGATGACTGATCTCTTTTCAACCCGATCTGAAGTCTGTTTCTTGCTTCCATCTGGTTGGCATTTCTCGCGGAAGGGAATAGACCAAAATGCATGAGGAGCCTTTTCGTCTATCACACAGTATAATTTATGAAAAGTGTGCCTAAAATTGGCACTATTTCCGCTATTTTTGATATTACCGATTGATGAAATTTTGAGGACTTTTTTATAATCTCATAATACAATAATTTTAATTTGGGGGAAGGGTCCACAGTTATCATGGCAACAGTTGTAATGTAATTAAATATCCATTTGTTTTTAGTGTTATGTAAAAATCATGCAATTGCATATGTTCAAATCTTTAATAACATGTTACACGCCATCTTCTATATTTTGAATACATAAATGAATAACATAATGTGTATTAAATCTTTTAATCCAACACAGCCGCCAATGGGTAGCCATCTTGGCACCCCCAAATTAGCGGCCATTTATTTAGAAGTATAGATGTTTGGTGTGGTTTTTGTTCAGGGGGCAATAGTTTACTCACGATCTCGTCAAACATGAAATTACATGGAAAAGAGCATACGTAAAATGAACTGGCATTTATCTACACTCAATGTTAAATTCGTTGCATACAACTTAAAAAATGAAGCTATTCTCCAAAATCCAATTAAAAAACTGATGTTAAAAAGGGTAGGCTAGTGCCTAACTAATGTTTATACAGTCATGACCTACACAATATAAATACCTCATCCTGCGGATCCACGTCGCTCCGAATGTCCTTTTTCACCTTCGCTTGAGGATTCATCATCATCCTGATCATCATGCTAGTTTCATCATTCTCCGTGTCGATCTCCATTTCCGAGTCACTATCATCAAATATCTCTGCCAAAATAGCAGCATTTCTATCATGTCCATGATTAAGTTTCGATTCGGCAGCCACTATCCACAACCCTTTTTCTTTTGAATAACGCGCTGGCACAGAGGACGCTAACACAATGCGCGGATTAATTAAATCGTCGATAGAGGGTGACCGTCATGAAATTCGCCTAAGCATTTTGGCTGGGGACCAATAAGCTCCGCCGGTCGTAAAACAATACGTTTGCAAAGGTGCCATTTGTATCCCCTGGTCTGGAACAATGACCACAAATATGTGTGTTGGCGCCCGCGGTATGGATATAGGGTTAATCCGTCACTTCGTTACAGCATTTCTATGACATCAGGCCATTGGCATGTGTGGTTCCAATTGACAAAGATGGATTACGCTTCTATTTTTAGTTAGATAATTCGACTCAATTACATAAGTTAAATGTCCCATTTAAGAAAAGCTGCTTATACAAAATAAAGACAATCCACCCACACGCCCATACAGTGCAACAACTTATGGCGTTTGGATTCACGAAAAAATTGAATTTGAGTACCGGTACATAATCTTCAATAGTGCATTGAACCCGCGGGCTATCACTTGCTTAGAATGTTAATACACACATCTCAAAATCCAACCAGCGAGGGTTTATTATATTGAAGAAATTGCCAATTCAATGACTACCGTATTGCTTTTAGGATGAAGGCCTTTGTGCAACTTAAGTCGTGATGATAAAATTTGCAGTTTACGATGGTAAAGACCAAGGCTTAATTTGCATTTTAAGAGTTGATGGATTGGTTTGAGGAATTTCGCCGGAAGGTGCCAGTATCCAATTTCAACGTGTCTTTTGTGTTTTATGATAAAACAAATTACCCAGCAGTAGCACGTATAGCTAAGGGTGGGGGGGATATTTAACAACATTTTGGAAGTTGGGCTTTTGGAGAAAATAACATGAAAAACAAGGAGAAGAAATATATAAGAATTGCTGATTATTCCGACAACCCATAATTCGACTGTCAATTTATCCAACAGAATTCTTCGGCCAAGGTCTAGTAAAACTGCTCGTTAATATTGGCTCAACCGACGTATGGCTGTCAAGGATTAGTACCAGTAAATAACAAACTCAAATTAATAGTAAAATGAAGGGTCACTGTTTTAATCATCAGCAGCTTACTTTGAGGAGCGTTGTGCAGTCTTCCGAATTGGCCAGCATAAAAATTACTTTTTATACGGTTTCCGACGTCCGAATTTCATTAAACAAAATGTGTTCAGTTTAATGTGATATTATCTTGTAAATTTCACTTTTTGGGGGTCTCTTGAGCCAATTACGGGCGATATATGCCTATTTATCTTATAGGCCTACGCCTTACTCATTGCCATGGTCGAGCGGTTTTAATGCATCGAATTTGTGTTCTGATGGCCGAGTCGTCCAGAATGTGGGTTTGAATCCGACCGCGCGACCATGAATTGCTTATGTCTATGAGCAACACACTTTACCATAATTGCTTCTCTCAAATCGGGGTAAATGGGTGCCTGAGAGGGGCAGAGTTGGTTCAATTGTGTCGATTAGAATCATATTCGCTGAAATGGCAGCAATTGAGCTATATTATTATTATTATTATTTATTATTATTATTATTATTATTATTATTATTATTATTATTATTATTATTATTATTATTATGTGTGTGTGTGTGTGTGTGTATTATTATTATTATTATTATGTGTGTGTGTGTGTGTGTGTGTGTGTGTGTGTGTGTGTGTGTGTGTGTGTGTGTGTGTGTGTGTATTATTATTATTATTATTATTATTATTATTATTATTATTATAATACCACTTCACCGTGTGACTGTGTGAAATAACATGTAAAAGCCCTGCAGAGCAATGCATATTTGAAACTTATTCTTTCCTAAATATCAAATTACATTTGATATGAAAACTCACTATGAGCCTATAAATACATTACTTACGCAACGATTATGCTTCCCTGACGATATGGAGCGCGTAAGTTTGGCCACCAACATTGTATCTTCGCCTTTGCATGCACCACTATCTGCGGTGGTTACTACCAGATCAATGTGGACGTGATCGCATGGGCTGTTCGGTCCCTGTCGTTTTTCAAACAGACTAGCGTACCTAACTTCTTGTGGATCAGAAGCTGGCAAAAGAAACTGGATATGACAGCGCCCCATTTTGACAGAACTAGTCTTTCTTGGTGTCATCATCTCAAAGTTTCTACATGAATACATGCCTCCACCCCACATATATTTACAATTCGCGACCATTTTGCACTTAATTTCTTATTTTTGTTTTGCATTCACAAAATAAAGGAAAGAATGTAGAATACAACCACCCTTTACTATCCATATTATGACGATATCAGAGATTTTCCTAAAGGAGAGGAAAATTAACCCAGTAGTCGATTGGAAATGATACTGTGGGAGATTTCGAGCAATGAATGTATGTGCACACATCCAGTGAGATGTTAGCCATTTTGTTGTCTGCTGTAAAATACATACTTAGACCTGCTTAGATATTGTGTAGCGGTTGGGTTCCAGCATTCTTTCCAAAATAGCTGTCGGTTGAATTTGAATCCAAAGTCATGTCTGCTGGTGAGCTGGTCTGCCACACTCCCCCCACCTCCTGTCACAGGCAAATCCAGAATCTGTCATGCAGGGTATCACACCAATTACCAACAACCCAAATAAAAACAATAAAACAGTTTCAATTTGTTTGTCCAAGTTGACTTCAATGTATTGCTATTTTTTTGTAAATTAAACAAACAAAATTGGACATGTCAACATCACATTCTTACTTAAAGTTGGCTTAAAAATATATCAAATTTAATATCTACATAAAAAATATTCTCTGACCTAATGTTGCATACACATGCAAGAATTGATATAAAACATAAAATATAATATTCTTTCTATCAGTTTACTTGCGTTAGCTAATTAAGTAAATTGAATTCAATATTTCTCAATATTTGTATTAAAATATTCTTAGACAAGTATGTAATTAAGTTTTGAGCAGAACTTCATCAGGACCTTGGTTCAGCGATGTGTTGTTCCGCAATGTGTAGGTAAGATATACATGATACCAACATGCATAGTAAATATTCTACTTATCACCCCTATGAATCTGAAGCCTAAGATCTCATGATTTATTGACACATCAGTTACTAATAAGATGCGTTATTTTACTTAATAGATGAGTAATTTATGTATAATTTTTTTTTACTTTTTGAAATTTCTCTATTTATTAAGTAAAGGCTGTTTGTGGTGACACCATATGATTTTTTTTCTCCCTTTTGAGTTGTAATTAGTTCTGAAAAGAACTGGAGGTTACAACTTGACGTTTCGATCAGTATGCTCTGATCGTCTTCAGGAGAATGCCAGACTCTGGGAGACACTGCTTCTTTAAAGTAGACTGGTGGAGGATTTGCTCAACACTGGATGCTGGTGGATTGAAATTGTGTTGTTGTGTGCAGGTGGGAACTGGGATTCTTGAGTGGGGCAAGAGGAGTGTGTGCTCAGGATCCTCCAGCAGTCTACTTAAGCAGCAGCATCTTCTAGAGACGATCAGAGCATACTGATAAAAAATATCGAGACGACTGCCAGCCAGTTCTTTTCAGAACGAATACTACTCAAAAATGATCCTGTTTAATTATTATTTTTTTCACATGTGGTGTCACCATAAACTGTCTTCTACTACTCTTTTTCACCATGCACAGCTATTGCAAAATATTGGCGTTTGGAGAGTATTATATAAGACAGATAAAATATAACTATATCTCAATATAACTATATCTCAAGTTAATTACAAATGTGCATAATATGAAAGACATTTTGAAATAGTAAGATACACTTGTAACTTATTTTCTGATTGGGTTGATAATTGGTGGATCGGGGTGGGTAAGTAGAAAGTATTTTTACACCCCCCAAGCAAACAATCAGCCAAAGAGGCCCAATTTAATTGGTATTGTAATTTTAATTACCATTAAAGGCAACCTCAAATCTTATCCAATTGTCCTTCGATCCAATTTGTCACGTGTATGAATGTAAAATACAAATTGTTCAAGGAAGATACATCATTGGTGATTTTTCATAAAATTGCTTCTATGAATATGCTTACTTTCTTTTTAATCACAAAGATAACATAAAGATAGCATACATAAAGATAGCATAAAGATAGCATAAAAGATAAACACAAAGATAAATAACAAGATAACACAAAGATAACAATAAAGATAACACAAAGATAACACAAAGATAACACAAAGATAACACAAAGATAACACAAAGATAACACAAAGATAGCACAAAGATAACACAAAGATAACACAAAGATAACACAAAGATAACACAAAGATAACACAAAGATAACACAAAGATAACACAAAGATAACACAAAGATAACATAAAGATAACACAAAAGATAACACCAAAGATAACACAAAGATAACACAAGGATAACACAAAAGATAACACAAAAGATAACAACAAAGATAAACACAAAAGATAACACAAAGATAGCACAAAGATAACACAAAGATAACACAAAGATAACACAAAGGTAACACAAAGATAACACAAAGATAACACAAAGATAACACAAAGATAACACAAAGATAACATAAAGATAACATAAAGATATCATAAAGATATCATAAAGATAGCATAAAGATAACATAAAGAAAGCATTTAAGATAAAGATAACATAAAGATAGCATAACATAAAGATAGCATAAAAATAACACAAAGATAACATAAAGATAGCATAAAGATAGCATAAAGATAACATAAAGATAAAGATAAAGATAACATAAAGATATCATAAAGATATCATAAAGATAGCATAAAGATAGCATAAAGATAACATAAAGATAAAGATAACATAAAGATAAAGATAACATAAAGGTAGCATAAACATAAAGATAGCATTAAAATACCATAAACATAAATATATTATAAAAAATAACACAAAGATAGCATAAAGATCGCATTAACATAAAGATAACCAAAAATAGCATAAAGATAAATAACATAGCATAAACATAAAGATAGCATAAACATAAAGATAATATACTTGGAGCAAAAACTTTAACTTTGAAAAAGTGCATTCTGGTTTTGTAAGGTTTTCTCTGGAAATGACAGCACTTCACCTCAAATTAGCTTTTCAAACTTGTTTATCTGTTAATTTTGTAATTGAAATTTTACATATTAAAGTTGTACCTTTCCCTTAAAAGCGTCACTTTAATTATAATCACTACTGTCAGACACCAAATCCCTGATATTGTCCGAACATCATTTCAAACTGTTACACAAATGTGACATGGTTTTATGATTATAAAATTATATGGTATTATACGTATTTATCCAAATATAATTTCAATACGCCCAATTCAGATTGAACCCCCTAATAAAAGCCCGCCAACCCTTGCAATGTTGAAATCCTTGGTAGAGGTAAGGGTGAAAAATTCATTCAGGAACACACCATAAGGAATGGTTTTTAACGGTAAATTAAAATCCATTAGTAAGGCACATTTGATTCAGATTCACCATCAAAAATAGTGTGTGTTTGCAAAACAGACAGTTTGGAATACTTCAGCAATATACTTGTACATGTACTGCAAAGAAGTATACATAACATATGGTGACTAGGGTTTTACCAGAGGTATAAACTCCTATTAAGCATAACAATTTATACACACAAAGAATTACACCAATATTCTACTATAAATACATGTATATACTAGAATATACCAATATAGAATTTGATTGCAAAACTGATTAAACATTACGTGCAATGAATAAAACAAATTAATAAAAAAACTGAAATGCTTTTAAAGGCCTACCCATTTCTCCCGATAAGTTTTGAAATTGAGGAAACAATGCAAGTCGCTTTCTGCTATTCTGTTTTGTTTCCATCTTGTCCAGGTGACTGGTTTGAACCCGGTTTTATCTGTTTTGCCTGGCTGGCTTGAACCGGTTTTGAACTGGTTCCACCTAGCTGGTTTGAACTAATTTCATCCTGAGCCCAGATTATCAGTGTGTGAATGAACTTTGCCATTTTCCTCAGTGGGTCCAGAGAACCAGTCAAGACCGAGTTCGTCGTTGCAACCTGCACAGCTGGTTTGAACTCGTTCCTTCTTATTTATCCTGAGCTGAGATATCGGGGATGCCGTGGCCGTCCTTCTGCTCCTCTTTAAGGAGTGATTCTCAGATGAGAGACAAGCTTGACATGTTGATGTCATCAGATGTCTGTGTGCATTGGTGTTGTCGTTGAATGATAATGACACTAAGTACTAAAAAAAGAAATAAGAGAAATAGAGATGACTCTTACTGTCTGTCCATCCATCTGATTTTCAAAAAAAAAGGAATATGGGTTTCTGAAACAGAGCAGAAAGAAAGAGATGGAAGAGAATGATAAGAGAGAAACAAAAGATAATAAAATATACCAGAGACATTTGGACAAAAGTGAAAAATCCTGGACAAATAGGTGTGAGCCTGGGTCCCTTTGGTCTGCAGGACAAAGGCCCCTGATGAACCTCCCTGGATAACATTTTGGAGTGATTTACAGGGCACCTCAATCATCCCCACACAAACAAGAAACTAGATATGTTATTTTATACAGGCTACTTATATCTTTGGTTGGTGGCTACTTATCTCCTTTCAAAGAAAATTTTTGGCTAGTGACAGATTTGTAAAAAACTGAAATCAGGAAAAATCTGAGAAATGTCGTCCTAATTTGCACATAGTGACCAATCCGACTTTTTCAATTTTCAGTTTTCTCCCGCTTAATTAGTACACGTTCCGGGAAGAGACCTACCATTGGTATCTAATAATCCACGTGTGTATTCGCTTATAGTTTTGGAATGAGCATGCATTCAAGGGCCGGAAATATCTGAACGGCTATTTTTGTAATTTGGCAAAGTGACCGGGTCAATACCGCACTATGGTCTTAACAGTCGGGATTGGTCACTATGGCAAATTAGGGACGAAATAGGTGGAGGCTAGAAGTTAAGGCACAATAGTATACAGTTATTTCTGGAACCGGATACCGAAATTGAGAAAATCTTTGGATACCTAGATGCAATTTTTGTAAAACCACATAAATACTCCCGAATGTATAAAATAACCAGATATGAACACATGACTCTTAAAAATGTGGACTTATGTACTGTAATAATTTCCATCCTCTACCATTAAAACGACTCATAGTCATAGCATCCCCATTCCCCAAATTCTGTTAACAAAGTCAAAGACTTCCATTTTGTGGCTTAAATGCCATTGAAATGGAACCGGGTAATGACTGCAACAGGTTGGGTCTTAGTTGCCCAGGATACAGTAGAGACTTAATGTAACAAAAATTTACCGACTGACAGAGAACAAAAATTTACTAAGAACACAGATAAAACTAATGCTATGAAAAAAGTAGGATTTGAAGCTATGAAGCCATGGAGGAATAGCCAGTGCGAGAAGTTTGAAATACTGGCTGTGCGTTCCCAGTTATTCGGGAACCGAATCACCGAAATTGGAAATCTTCGGATATCCAGGTACCCGTAAACAATTTGTAGCAAAACACATAAATACTTCCTCAATATGTACACGAGTTTCTCTTGTTTGCCAGAGTGTAATAAATGTGGACTTACTGTAATAATTTTTCCTCCTCTACACTAAAAACGACCGTAAATGCATCATTCCCCACACACAACAAAATGTTAACAAAAATCAGAGACTTCCATTTGTGTAGCTTAAATCTTCAGTCAAAAAGGTACGCGAAGTGCGTATAGGAGTAATTGGAACCCGAAAAAGCTGAACCGGGTAATGATTTCAGTTTAGTCGGGTATTCGGATTACCTCCTCCACTGCCTGTAGTTTGAGAATACATGTAACACCATGTACCATCTCAAATGAATAGTGTGTTGGTTCTGAAGACAGAGGTTTGACAACTCAACGTTTTCGATCAGTAATACTCCTGATCGTCTTCCGGAGAAAATGCAGATTCGGGAGGTTGGACTCATTCGAGATACTGAACATGGCACTAACATAAGCTTCCTCTGGAGAAAATATACTTGAAGATGTTTAGTTGGACAGATATTTCTGTGTCGAGAGACAACCCTTACCTTCTCCAACAGAATCTGCAGTGTTGTCTTCAAATGAGTTGTCAAGTCAATGATATTTGAGTTTCATCCACGTTAATGAGGGTTGATGATGGTTTGACTCCATCGGTTGATTTTGTGGCTTTCCTGTAAAGAGTGAATGACAACATTGAACAGGAACTCGTGAAAAATATTGTTTATGGTGGGGCATTTTTAAGAACATTTTGTGAGAAAAAATACCAGCATAATAAGCTTTTTCACAGCACTATTTCTTCTGCAAATAAAAACCCTACTTTGGTCATTGCACTTATCGGGCATTGCTGAAAAAGGAAATACGGAATAAATGGATAGTTCTTTAGGAAAGACTTGGCACTGCTTAACCATTCTAAATTATACAAACTAAAGCTATCAGAGGTTTACGGGAATATCAGTTTCAATGACAGACAGAAATTCTAAACAAAAGCACAGGATAAAGCAAACAAACAAAAAGTATCCAGTTTCTGGTCAAAGATTGGCTTAAAATTCAGTGTGGTTGGCGCTTTTTTTTTAAATATTTTATTCGTTTTTTGTGCCAACCAGTAAAATATGTGATGCATGTATATACGGTTAATCGAACCAGATTTAATTTCCCATACTCAAAGTAAGTGACTAAGAGAGGCCGCATACCCCTATGCTAAAAAGTCATTTAAAAAAACAGTGTGGCAGAATTCCAATTCATCCAGCAATTTTGGATGCTATCGTTTCAATGCAAAAAAAAAAAAAAAAAAAAGCAAACTAAAAATGCTGACATATTTGTTATTTGGTTTTATAATTTTTCAAATTTCTTAGTATTTTTTATATGATTTTTGAACATTTTGTTTTTAGCATTGGATTTGCTATGAGGTTATTTTAATTAGTGGGAGAACCGGGTAGCTTAATGGTACCAGGCAATCCCAAGTCCCTATGTAGAGACAGAGGGACTTTTATAATTGCCGGGCTGCCATTGTGGAGGTACCATGGGTGACTCTTGACCCCCTTGGCACAACTAATTGGGAAATATGAGACAATTAAGAGATGTAGGATAATACCTTTGTGTACGTTATCTCCTGTAAGAATCTGAAAAGCCTTACATGGAGAGCCAATCCGTTGGTGCTGCAATTTCATTGTTATGACTGTCCAGCACATCCAGTGTCGTAAATAGATCTTGGGAACTACGTGCATTGCTGGCAGTAGCCGGGGCTACATTTTGTCCGCGGCGTTGACATCAGAACGACGCCAGGCGAAAGTACACGACGCTATGCGGAGAACATGGATATGAACCCGGAATACTAATTGGCCGGAGCTCGTAGATTGGGCGTTGGGCGTGACAGAGCTATCGTTGAACTCTTACGCACTTCTGCCTGGTGAGTAGTGTAATGTGGGGATAGGGAATGCCAACTATGTGTTTTGCCTGGTACGATAAGGACAGTCGATTTGGGTCTGATGATGGTTTCTGCCTTTAACACGTAAGTCTCGGGCGACTTTGCCAAGCATCTTGGCTGGGCAGAAGGCATATTTCTCATCCTCTGCGGCCTGGAAGAGCAACGTATTTACACCTCGCTTGCCTCATGCTTGGGGCATTTTGGCGAAGATTTGGAAAGTCTGTGTTGGGAATGATGATCGCTTTCACGATCAGTTTCTCTTCAATCACCATACTGCATTGTTCGAAATCCGAAGGCGTCGTATGCTTTCAATTGGTCTGTGTCAAAATCAACTGTCAATTCACTGAAATCAAGAGTTAACAACAAAAATAAAAACAAAGTTTAAAAATACTGTGAAGTGTCTAGTTCGGGAGGACTACAAGAGTACCATGAGCATCGATTTACAGAGGTGTGATTTGACAAGTATGTAAAAATCCTGAAAAGTGCGTAGCAGGCCACAGGTCTCCTTGGTCTAGGACAAAAAGGCCCTTGAACCTCCTGGATGTTTAGTTTTTGGAGGATTTACAGACTCTCCACATTCCCACAAACAAGAAACGCTAAGTTTGGACTTTCAAACTACTTCTCTTCTTTCCTTGGTAGCTAGCTTCTCTTCTTCGAGAAAATGTTGAGACAAAGGGAGAGGTTTGTAAAACAATGGTGAAATCAGGAAAAATCCTGAGAAGTCACAGGCCTGCATTTAGGAATCAAACCCAGAAGTCTACGGCTTAGCCTTAAGCAAACACAAGTCAAAATAAAAGTCAATTGTGTTCATTTCAAAATAATCCTTCTAACATTCAAAGGCACTCCATGGCTCTGCCCCTCTATATATCCAGAACCTGTTGACTGTCAGACCAGGTTTAGGTCGACCAACATGTTCTTGGTTCCTGGACTAAACTTATAGCCAGTTACAGAGACAGGGCATTTTCCTGTCTTCCTAGGCTGTGGACTCCCTACCAGAAGACCTTATCAGGAAGTACACAGTCCTTAGCGACTCAAGACTCACTTGCTTGCCTTTTACATCTAGTTGAGAATTTTCTTGTTTACATTTAGACCAGCGCCTTTGAATGCTTTTACAGTGTACTGCACCTACAAATGCTGTGATACAAATACTGTGATACACACGCTGTGATGCTGCATGTGATGGGTAGGCTTGGCAGGTTGTGGGACCTATAACAAAAAGGGATGGCGGAACGCATTGCCTGTGGGGACATTTTCATGTCCTCACAACATTTTCGGTCCCCACAACTGTGTCTAATAGCGATGTATGTCCCACAACTACGGTGCGTGACTTTGTGCTGCGCTGTGATACACACACTGTGATACACGCGCTGTGATACACACGCCAGATACACACGCCTGTGATACACACGCTGTGATACTGCGCTGTGATACACACGCACACAGTCACACACCGTGGTTGTGGGGACATACACTCGCTATTAGATGCAGTTGTGGGGACGAAAGCGTTGTGGGGACAGAAGAATGTCCCCACAGATACTCACGCTTCTTGCCTTCCCTTTTGTTATAGGTCCCCACAACCTTGCCAGTGCCTACCCTGTGATACACACGCTGTGATACAAATGCTGTGATACAAATGCTGCGATACAAATGCTGCGATACAAATGCTGTGATAAAAAAAAAAAATTTTTTTTTTTTTGTATTTTCAAGGCATATACTCCACCACAAACTTTTCGGATTGCTTTTCGGATTGTGCCTCCACTGTATATTTCCTATACGTTATTTATATGTAATGTGAAGTGGAAATAAATGTTTCATTGAATTGTATTGCATTGATATTATTATTAATAAAGTCTTAAATTTGCTAGGCAGGGATATCAGGGGGCTAATTTAAGAGTTGCTTATTAGCAGATAAAATTGCTTATCAGAAATATTAGCTTAGCAATATTTCTTTGGTTACCAGCCAAACTTTCATACAAAATGTATGCATTTTAGTCGGTAGTCTGTTTTATATTACTTACCAGAAATATTAGCTTAGCAATATTTCTTTGGTTGTCAGCCAAACTTTCACACAAAATGTATGCATTTTAGTCGGTAGTCTGTTTTATATTACTTACCAGAAATATTAGCTTAGCAATATTTCTTTGGTTACCAGCCAAACTTTCATACAAAATGTATGCATTTTAGTCGGTAGTCTGTTTTATATTACTTACCAGAAATATTAGCTTAGCAATATTTCTTTGGTTACCAGCCAAACTTTCACACAAAATTTATGCATTTTAGTCGGTAGTCTGTTTTTATATTGCTTAGCAAAAATATTTGCTTATATTTCTTTGGTTACTGTGAAACTTTCACACAAAATGTATGCATTTTAGTCGGTAGTCTGTTTTTATATTGCTTAGCAAAAATATTTGCTTAGGATAATTTTCTGCTTAATTAGAAGCTCTATGAAATTGGCCCCAAGTGAATGCCCTCTATAACCCACCTTATCTTTCTCAAATACCACTTTCATCTCACTGCCCACATCTTTTCCTGCCAGCCAATCAACGGCAGCGGTGCATGTAGTTTCTACTGCCTGGCGGAAGTTTTCACCCTTGGCATTCACCATCTTGACCTTGGTGAATTCTGCAGTTATCCCAAATATGTCTTCAATGCAGAGGGGGATAAGCTTTAGAGTAGGAGACTGACAGAAAGAAACAAAACAGTACATTGGTTTAAAAGTTTGAAAATAATTTGCCGATGCTTTCACATTCTAAACAGATACAAAACATATTTATCCCTAACCCCCTAGGTATTCTGGCTAGGAACCTTCCTGAACCCTAATCCCCTATAGGTATTCTGGCTAGGAGCCTTCCTGAACCCTAATCCCCATTAGGTATTCTGGCTAGGAACCTTCCTGAACCCTAATCCCCTATAGGTATTCTGGCTAGGAACCTTCCTGAATCCTCCAAAATCCATCAAGTGCCCTTTTTGGAAACATGTCCTTATCTTCAAAATGCACCATGCATTTCCGTTGATCTTTCATATTCAGCACTTACAGCCTGTACTTCTTGCCAGGTAGTAATTTTGCCCCATTTGAAGAGGTGAAAGTACCAGTTTCCAACAGTGTTGAATTTACCCAAAAAGTGCCCCTTGGAGGATGTTGTAGGATTTGGGGTAGTTAGGGTTAAAGGAACCAGCTGCTTTTGTTGATAGTTTGTTTAAAATAAAATCGATGTTGTTAAACATAAATACTTTCCTACTCAAACTAACGTTCAAACAATGATGAAACTATCCCCAGCCTGTGTCCTCCCGGTTCTCCCCAGCTTAGAATTTGGATTCCTTAAAACATGTAAAAAAAAAAAAAAGTCTGCAATGCCCATGCCCCCCCCCCCCCCCCCCCTGCCACCTCTCATCTCCAACCAAAAGAAAATCCCCCCTTGAACCAACCCTAGTTACACCGCTGGTGTCATACTTTGATAATAATAATTTTGGGCAGTTACAAAAAAGTGTCCAAGGAAAGAAAAAAAATACTCAAGTATCAGTACCAGAGCTGCATGTGTTGACAGTTCCCAATAACTGCATCTTTACGGGCAACTTGTATTTGGCTTACAGCTGCTTCAAATGTTCTCATTTTTATTCACAGTAAAGTGCTTTATCAAGCAATGATAATTGATTTAATTTTGCCCTACACCGACGTATGTATAGCACTGCATACTCAGTGCTTTCCGAGTGTCTGTGAAAAAAGGCGACTCGAGCGGGATTCAAACCCATGACCTCCTGCTTACTAGTGCAGATGTCTTAACCTCTACCGACCACCGAGCTTGCCAATGATGCATGGAATTTGTCAAAACGCTTCGTGTGCCGCACACAGTGCGATGCATAATGCACAGGTATGCATTCAAAATTGGTTAGTCATGGCCTGTTCAGATGGGCCGATGTTACATGGTGTGACATCATGAAAACTATCTATTAGGGCTCAGGCGCGCTTACCTCTGAGCAATGCTTGGCCAATGCTAGGTTGTACTCCTCCTGGCAGATAGCTGAACTGGAGGTACTTGATGGACACCAGGCCAGCATGATACGTGAGCCATCAATGGAATGGTACAACGTCGCTGCCACGCACTACCTGCATGGACAATTGCAACCAGAGAATTGCAGTTTGTGTACTGATGTGCTTGTTTTAGTTCATTAACCCTAACCTTCCCAAATCCTCCAAAATCCTCTTTGCTAAAGTGAAGGATTTTGAAGGATTGAGGTTACATGCGACATGCTACATGCTCTTTGCTAAAGTGAAGGATTTATTGCATGGAGCAATAAACAGTGTCCACTGACCCAAGCACTGACCTTGCAATCACTACAACAAACATGGATGTAAATGTACCATGGAAAGGCAAGTATGCCTAATAACCTCAATCCTTCAAAATCCTTCACTTTAGCAAAGAGGATTTTGGAGGATTTGGGAGGATTTGGGAAGGTTAAGGTTAAGCTTGCTTCATTCCTTTACCAGATTTGAAAGTGACAGTTCCTGGTGGAACAGCTTCAGGAAGCAGACAAAAGAAGTGATAACTGACAGTCCTAATACCTACAAAACAGCCACTGTGGTCTGGAACATCAATGACACTGCCACTGCTAATCCTTCACTAATTCTCCCTACACAATAGGCAGTAATCCTTTAACGGCCCTTTTGTCTGACCCAGGAGGGCCAAGTTTGGCTGGGTGCATTCAAGCATTGAACAAACTATCCTCTCAACTGTTCGACTATTGAATCGTCTTTCAATAGTTTGAAAGGGCTCAATGGCCCAGTAAGACTGTTGGCCTTTTGCTTGTTCGTTCGTTCGTTCCTTTGGTTGCCAACAAGTCAGTACAATGGGCGATTACACAGGCAGGCTGGAAGAAAGCCAGTCTGCCTTGTCATCATCAAGGTTCATTATGCCATCAAACCCATGTTTGATGGCATCCTTTTGCTGATGGCTGAGCTGAAAGGGTAGCATTTATGGCATTCAACTCTTCACGAGACATATATCCAGATGGGATATTATCTTTTAAAGATATACATGTACTGCCCATATTTGTTCCAATTTGGAAGCAAAAAAATAGTTTTAAACGTTGAATTGCTCTTTTTTTTGGAGTAAGGAAGTTATAAGCTTTCATTTGAGACATTGAACGAAAAAAATCCGTCAAGGATTAAGTACTACAGTAAAATAACAACTCAAATTAATCAAATGCTGGCCCATGTTTCAATCCTCAGTTTGCATGAGGGCATATGCTGTCTTCCGATTGGCCAGCATGGCAGTCAATCAGAATCAAGGGTGTATTAAATATCACTTTTATACAGTTGCCAACATCCGAATTTCATATTATTTTTGGAGTTCGTTTAATAACGATCTTTAATGATCGACAATCAACCGACCTGTCTTCAATTCCTGTATGTCAAAGAAAAGACGGAGGTCTGGATTGAGACGTGTCAGGACCTCCACGATGTGATTGGCCCTCTCCGAGTCACAGTGGGAGTAAGAGATGAAGATGTCATACTGGATGGATGGATCCACTAGCGGCTTGGCTTTCAAGGTGACGCTGAACGACAAGACAATCTGGTGGCATGCATCGCCAATGCGATCCTGGTCACTGGACCTGTTTAATAACATTATTATTAAAATGACAATTTTAATAATTAAAAAATAGTAGTTATTGACCTCACCCTTTAACCCCAGCAAGATC
Source organism: Zoroaster sp. YZ-2022 (assembly GCA_029582265.1). Classification (NCBI taxonomy): domain Eukaryota; kingdom Metazoa; phylum Echinodermata; class Asteroidea; order Forcipulatida; family Zoroasteridae; genus Zoroaster; species Zoroaster sp. YZ-2022. The sequence continues at coordinate 1,756,855 of CM055823.1, forward strand.
TTACTCATATTTAGCTTACCAGAAGCTTGTTGGCAATGTTGTCCCCCTAGGATGTGATCCTTGATATACTAAATGCATGTCACAGTTACTAAAAAGTGCAGTGTTATAATCACCTTTAAGCCCCCCCCCCCCCCCCCCGGTTTAATTTTGGTATATACCCCTCTATTTAACTTGCATATTCATGTTATTCCTTTTTCATGTAAATATTACTTTCTTATTTAAATCTATGAAGCGCCCTCTATGTCCCTTGTTGTATTTCGCGCGCTTCTTTGAATTGTGCATCATTCTGATCTTGATAAGAACTACATGTATGTGTTTTGTGTACTCTTCACCAATTACAGATAATGACTTCTTATATCTTAGGTAAAACTTGTAGCTTTGCATGGTGAAGAGGATAAGTAAGACTAATTGCGGTGACACCATGTGAAATTCTCAATTGAGTAGTAATTAGTTCTGAAAAGAACTGGAGGTACAACTCCACGTTTCGATCAGTATGCTCTGATCGTCCTCAGGAGAATGCCGGACTCTGGGAAATGCTGCTGCTTAAGTAGGCTGCTGGAGGATTACACGATGACGGGATGCTGGAGGATTAGTTCGTTGAGGCGTGCTACTCAATTGAGAATTGAGAATTGAGGCGTTACTACTTATTCTTATATCTTGTTTTTCATATTTATGTATCCTTTAAAAACCATTTAAACAGAGAAAGATTGATCTAATTTCATATTAATTGTGAGGTTTTTTTTCCCCTAAATTATAAATTAAATAATTGTTTTATTAATATTAGTCATTCTGATCATGGTTGAAGAAATTATAACAATCATGTATTTTGCATACCGTTTGCCAATTACAGATTCCGCAATAAACCAGCTAACTCATACAAGTGCTTTCCTAATACTCACTCCGTGTCCTGCATTTTTAACTAAGGGTCACACATACATTTTTGGCAACCAACATGACCGTTTTCCTATATGAACAATGGAGTTCAATCGCCTGGCCGGGATCTACCATTTTTGCATTAGACTGCAGGTTCCTTTGAACCTGCAGTTGTTTATGCACAAATGGTATAAGCAGCTTGCAACAGCTATCTCTTTATCCAAAACTATTTCATCATACGTAACCGTTTCTTTAGGAGCTGTCCACAATTGTAAATATTTTCAGTTTGGTACTGAGAGAGCTGTGTTCAAGATGCCTCCTCCCCAGTCTTTGAAATTAATAATAATAACAATTATTAATATTATAATCCTAAAGGCTTTAGAGAGACATAGGAACATCCATTAGACTGGAATTATTACAGAAGGCGGCACTCTTAGGGACAGCAATGATTCTGTGAAAGACACTCAAGATCTACGGCTACGGGATGTAGCTTGACTTGTACAGTGCCTTGATCTAGTTGCTAGGATATGTGCGCTTTATAAGAATCGTGTATTATTATTATTATTATTATTATTATTATTATTATTATTATTATTATTATTATTGTTGAAGTGTAGCCAGCTTTCTTTTCATGCTGTGCTTGTGCAAAATAATAATAATAATCGCTTTATTTAGTGACGGTAACTAATGATGGAGTGTCGTGGCCGAGCAGTCTAGCGCATCGGACATCGGTGCATCAAGTTCTGGTGTTGTCAGAATGTAGGTTTGAATCCAGGCCTGGCCGGTCGCAGTGCTTGTGTCCCTAAGCAAGACACTTAACCATAATTGCTTCGTCCTATGGATGGGACACTAAGCCGGAGGTCCCGTGTACTAGATTATTAAAGTAATGCATGTAAAAGAACCTAGAAGTAGAACACTTATCGTGGAAGAGTAGGGGTTTACTTCAGTGCAACAAGCACTCTTGTTTACAGGTTTCCTCAGGCTTCTTAACTGTGCTTTTGAGGGATCCATGGTTTCATTACCAGATAACAAATGTATTTAATAGTAACTATGTCACCAACAGATGATTTTCAATATAGCCCTACCCTTGCACTGTAAGGGAGGAGTGCCAAAGTCATGGTACAGCCAAGCCTTTGAGAAGCCTGGCAAGGCCCAGGCTTTGCCCAGGCTTTGCCCAGGCCTATATAATCCCCTAGCTGAGTGCAAAAGACCCTTTACTGATGAATAGATCTGAAATAGATCTTATTGTTAAGACAGACTTGACTGACACCTCAGCTGACTTTTGTTCACAACTGCAGCCATTATAATGAGCTCTATACTTGAATGGGCTAGGCCCTCCAGAACCCCAGGTTATGTTGATTGGCAGATACTGTATTAGGTAAAACTTGTAGCTTTGCATGGTGAGGATGATAAGTAAGACTAGGCAGGTGACACCATGTGGAATCTCAATTGAGTAGTAATTAGTTCTGAAAAGAACTGGGGGTACAACTCTGAGTTGTACCCCCAGTTCTTTTCAGAACTAATTACTACTCAATTGAGATTCCACATGGTGTCACCGCAATTAGTCTTAGATACTGTATTGTTACAGGATTAGGACTTAAAAAAGACCGATGAGGAGGCCTGGTAGACTGGGCCTGGCTGGGCTTCTTAAAGGCTTGACTGTACCAAGACTTTGGTCCTCCTCTCTAAGTTGAATTGAACTTCTGTTAAGAAATAATTGACCCTTTTACCTGCAATTTTTCAACAAGACTGGCAAAATCCTCTCTCCTTCATACTCTCAAGAAATATTTACCTGCAGTCCACGTATTGCACTTGGGTCATGTATGTAGGCAGGTTACTTTCCTCTATGTAGAACGGTGCTAACATGTTCCTGTTGGACTTTCTCGAGCAGCACAATGCAATGTTGTACTGTTCTATGCAGGACACGCATTGAAGGTAGTTGGGAGTCAGCACTGCAAACCAAAGGATGTGATTAATTATACAGAATTAACGAGCAAAGGTTAATACATTTTTAGATTGAGAAAAGTAATGTACATGTGAGCTGAAATGTGAATATTCAGGTTTGTACAGAACTAAAGAAAAATATGAGCACATTCCTAGATGCTTTGTTTCTTAATGACAGGGACAGTAAGAGGTCCATTTAAAAAAAAAAAATTGTTTACACAAATCGCCCCACACAAGGCCAATGGCCACTCCAAGGTGGGGCTACTTAGTCATTGAGTTGTTACAACGACTCCACACTGAAGAAACCAGCCTCTTCACTGTGCGAATAGTACTGGGAGGGGTAACTAGTCCAGAACAAGGCAGTTGTTAAACTGCCTCTGCCTCTATAAGCAATTATGGTTAAGTGTCTTGCTCAAGGACACAAGTGTCACAGCTGGGATTCGAACCCACATTCTGCTGCTAACACCACAACTTGAGTCCGTAAGCTAGACCGCCGACCACGACACTCCACGACACTCCTTTCAGAAGAGCCCACCCTCTCGGCCACGGCTTCCCATTTTCAAAACTCAAATATAATTCTGACTTAAAATTCTTATTTAACCCCTTCATAACTTTGATACAACATACATAAATTATTTAAAGATGACAACTACTTTTGCACGAAAGTCAGGAAAAGGTCACGACAAGACTATACGCTGAGTGACCACAGTTTTTCACAAAACTAATTTGGTGCTAAGTTGATGATGGTATGAAGCATCCCTTCAAATACAAATCTGAAACTTTCCTGTGTTCGTTTGAACTGTACATATTTCTTGATTCTTGGATGGATGCATTTACAGAGATTTTACGACACAGGTACTTTCACTGGCTTCAAAGGGACAATATCATCACGATTAGAGCAGACTTCCAACAGGGCATGGAAACTGTGACTGAAAATTACTGGCTCATTTATGCAGCAGCAACAGTAATATGACCTTATCATGTGGAGTATTATTTTCAGTCACTGAGTTAATCTAAAACTGGCACTCTGATTCCATGCCCTCTTGATCGCACGATACTGTCCCTTTAAGAGCTAATTTTCTACGGTTTCTGTACATACCTACTGTTAGGGCAAATTCTACCACTCAGTGTGATATCATATAGACAGGGGTGTGATTTGACAAAAGTAAAGAATCCTGAAAAATGGGTCTCCCTTTGGTCTAGAGGACAAAGTCCCCTGAACCTCCTGGATGTTTAACTTTGGAGGACTTTTTTGGCCTGGCTTCACAAACGAAGATCTAGGAAGGCAGTGTGCGCAGAACTGGCCCCACCCTTTACACTCAAGGTTCATCCGCCACGGCCCAGCAAGCTGGGACGGTGACAGTGAGGTCCTCGGGTCGTAGGTTTTATGTAAGAGTTTCCCTCTCTTAGGCAGATTGCCATTCAAGGCTGCAGAAGTCCGCCTCCCTTACTATTCAGACCATAGCTGGTAGGCCGCAGTGAAGAATGATCCTACTGCCGTTGGCCGGAACTGTCGCCGAGTTGACTAAACAGAACCGCCGATAAGCACTGTTACCCAGGTAGGGAGGCTAGGGTGTACTATCACTTGCCCAAGGTGAACACCCAGGCTAGTGGAGGGAAGGAGTTGCCTTACTTCTCCATTCTGGACCAGCATAAAGCAAAGTCCAGACTGTCCAAATCCCCACAAATAAAAAACTAGAGGTTTGGACACAATAAAGGCTACTTTCTTACATGTAATTTCCTTGGTGGCTACTTCTCTTCTTTCAAGAAAATTTTGAGTCAAGGGAGATTTGTAAAAAATCCTGAAATCAGGAAAAATCCTGAGAAATCACAGGCCTGTATGGATGTTAGTCACTAGATTGTACAAGATGTACTCTTTTTGCCTACTGGAGGGTGTTAGGCAAAAGTAAGAAAAACCGACAAAATAAAAGAAAACAAAACAGAATTCTAGAATCACGTCTCCTCACCTGTTATGACCTTTGCACTTTTCAACATGACGTCATACATGTCTTCCTGCCAAACCTCCTCTGCATTTATCTTCTGATTGCTGTCAAAGATGCGGATGTCTGACTTATCAGCCTGTAGCTTATCCGTGATGACGGCAACGACATGAGTGTCGTGTTTACTGAAGGACAGGTAGACGTCAAACTCGATGGTAATTTCCTAGAAATTTTGGGAAGATTTCAGGCAAAAGCAAAGAAAAAATAAATAAAACGAACGCAAAACAAAACCTTTTACAAGCATGCAAAATATGTAGTTTTACAACTCTCAGATAACATATATTATGCAGTAAAGAAACAAACAAATAAGCTGTTCAAAGGTGAAAGGTCAAGTGCAGGGTAAAAACTGTGATGCCATTGTAAACTGAGATAATTATGCATGCTAACAAATGTTTTAACGACATGTGTATGACATTTGTATGAGAAACTTCTATTTTCTTTTTATGCATATAAGTAACCATTAAAAGGAAGGTACAATGTTGGCAAAATGCTCTTTTAAAATGACTCGTTTTTATTCAAATATACATTAAACAACCAGCCTGTGAAAACTTTGAGTCGTTAATGGTAAATATAGTGAAAATACATATCAATATTTTATTGAGGAATGTTCTTAGTCAAAACAGCTGGGGGTTAGGGTTAATGATTTTATATAATAGGATTTACATGAATCAAAAGGAACAACTGTTTGTTGTTATAATCATCAATTAACAGTATATATTTATTTAAAAAAACATTCTACAGTAAAATAACACAGGTATGAAGATCACAGGTGACCCTCACTAGAATTTAAGTACAAAAGCATACACTGTTGTCATTTTAAAAGTGTTCAAAATATATACATATACAGAGTGAGGCTCAGATTCCTGTGTACATGTACATTGTATGCTTTCTTCAGAGAACACTCTTACAATTAAGACATTTTAAAAACTTGTTTGGAGTTGGAGATCTTGACACTCGACGAAAGGGAACAGCCTTAGAACCAGCCTCTATACTTTACTTCCCAAATCTATCAGGGGGAGGGAAGGGGGAAGGTAAGGGGGAGGGAGGGGGAGGGAAGGGGAGGGAAGGGGAGGGAAGGGGGAGGGAAGGGGAGGGAAGGGAGGAGGGAAGGGGGAGGGGGAAGGGAAGGGAGAAGGGAAGGGGAAAGGGAAGGGGAACGGGAAGGGGAAAGGGACGGGGAAGGGAATGGGGAAGGGAAGGGGAAGGGAAGGGAAGGGAAGGAAGGGAAGGAAGGGAAGGAAGGAAAGGGAAGGATGAAGGAAGGGAATGGAAGGAAGGGGTAGGAAGGGGAAGGAAGGAAGGGGAAGGGAGGGAGGAGGGAAGGGAAAGGGAAGGGGGAAGGGAAAGGGGAAGGGAAAGGGGAAGGGAAAGGGGAAGGGAAAGGGGAAGGGAAAGGGGAAGGGAAAGGGGAAGGGAAAGGGGAAGGGAAAGGGGAAGGGAAAGGGGAAGGGAAAGGGGAAGGGGAAGGGAAGGGGAGGGAAGGGGAGGAGGGAAGGGGGTTCCAGGGTGGCAAGCAAGGAGGCCATATTAATAACCAAAGTGAAGACCCGATTAGGTCAAAAGTTTGAATTTTTGGACATGGTTGACTTCTGAATTAAAGGGAAGGCGACCAGGACTCACAAAAATTTTAAAAATGCACTAGCCCTATGGGCAGGCAGTTTGTAAATCTGATTGCCTGAAATTTATTTTTCAGTAGCTCTTAGAAATTTTACTAAAATTTATTTCCAACTCAATAATGAGATCCCGAATGGAAAATAAAAGACAACTGCCTCACACTGTTATTTGGCATCTTTAAGAAGGATAAAAAGTTTGTTTCGATACAACAAACTGGTTGCCTGTCGGGGTTGCAACAAGTAACTTGTGGCTGTCCGACAAGGGCGTCGGACAACTGATTTCATGAGCCCTGACAAGTATGCCAAAATAAGTCAATGCAAACTCTTGATTTTGTTCTGTATCCAAAATTACATCTTTAAAAAGGCAGTGTGCATGTACACCATGACAAAAATGTCTGTAAATGTATCCATACATTATACGTTATAAACACCAAGAGAGATGTATAGAAACCAACCAATGTCTGTAAATGCATCCATACTTTATAAGAATCAAGAGATATGTACAGAAACCAACCAATGTCTGTAAATGTATCCATACATTATACGTTATAAACACCAAGAGAGATGTATAGAAACCAACCAATGTCTGTAAATGTATCCATACATTATACGTTATAAACATCAAGAGAGATGTATAGAAACCAACCAATGTCTGTAAATGTATCCATACATTATACGTTATAAACACCAAGAGAGATGTATAGAAACCAACCAATGTCTGTAAATGTATCCATACATTATAATGTTATAAACACCAAGAGAGATGTATAGAAACCAACCAATGTCTGTAAATGTATCCATACATTATACGTTATAAACACCAAGAGAGATGTATAGAAACCAACCAATGTCTGTAAATGTATCCATACATTATACGTTATAAACACCAAGAGAGATGTATAGAAACCAACCAATGTCTGTAAATGTATCCATACATTATACGTTATAAACACCAAGAGAGATGTATAGAAACCAACCAATGTCTGTAAATGTATCCATACATTATACGTTATAAACACCAAGAGAGATGTATAGAAACCAACCAATGTCTGTAAATGAATCCATACTTTATAAGAATCAAGAGATATGTACAGAAACCAACCAATGTCTGTAAATGAATCCATACTTTATAAGAATCAAGAGAGATGTATAGAAACCAACCAATGTCTGTAAATGAATCCATACTTTATAAGAATCAAGAGATATGTACAGAAACCAACCAATGTCTGTAAATGAATCCATACTTTATAAGAATCAAGAGATATGTACAGAAACCAACCAATGTCTGTAAATGAATCCATACTTTATAAGAATCAAGAGATATGTACAGAAACCAACCAATGTCTGTAAATGAATCCATACTTTATAAGAATCAAGAGATATGTACAGAAACCAACCAATGTCTGTAAATGAATCCATACTTTATAAGAATCAAGAGATATGTACAGAAACCAACCAATGTCTGTAAATGCATCCATACATTATACGTTATAAACACCAAGAGAGATGTATAGAAACCAACCAATGTCTGTAAATGTATCCATACATTATACGTTATAAACACCAAGAGAGATGTATAGAAACCAACCAATGTCTGTAAATGAATCCATACTTTATAAGAATCAAGAGATATGTACAGAAACCAACCAATGTCTGTAAATGAATCCATACTTTATAAGAATCAAGAGATATGTACAGAAACCAACCAATGTCTGTAAATGAATCCATACTTTATAAGAATCAAGAGATATGTACAGAAACCAACCAATGTCTGTAAATGAATCCATACTTTATAAGAATCAAGAGATATGTACAGAAACCAACCAATGTCTGTAAATGAATCCATACTTTATAAGAATCAAGAGATATGTACAGAAACCAACCAATGTCTGTAAATGCATCCATACATTATACGTTATAAACACCAAGAGAGATGTATAGAAACCAACCAATGTCTGTAAATGTATCCATACATTATACGTTATAAACACCAAGAGAGATGTATAGAAACCAACCAATGTCTGTAAATGTATCCATACATTATACGTTATAAACACCAAGAGAGATGTATAGAAACCAACCAATGTCTGTAAATGTATCCATACATTATACGTTATAAACACCAAGAGATATGTACAGAAACCAACCAATGTCTGTAAATGCATCCATACATTATACGTTATAAACATCAAGAGAGATGTATAGAAACCAACCAATGTCTGTAAATGCATCCATACTTTATAAGAATCAAGAGATATGTACAGAAACCAACCAATGTCTGTAAATGCATCCATACTTTATAAGAATCAAGAGATATGTACAGAAACCAACCAATGTCTGTAAATGTATCCATACATTATACGTTATAAACACCAAGAGAGATGTATAGAAACCAACCCAATGTCTGTAAATGTATCCATACATTATCGTTATAAACACCAAGAGATATGTACAGAAACCAACCAATGTCTGTAAATGTATCCATACATTATACGTTATAAACATCAAGAGAGATGTATAGAAACCAACCAATGTCTGTAAATGTATCCATACATTATATGTTATAAACACCAAGAGATATGTACAGAAACCAACCAATGTCTGTAAATGTATCCATACATTATACGTTATAAACACCAAGAGAGATGTATAGAAACCAACCAATGTCTGTAAATGTATCCATACATTATACGTTATAAACACCAAGAGAGATGTATAGAAACCAACCAATGTCTGTAAATGTATCCATACATTATACGTTATAAACATCAAGAGAGATGTATAGAAACCAACCAATGTCTGTAAATGTATCCATACATTATACGTTATAAACATCAAGAGAGATGTATAGAAACCAACCAATGTCTGTAAATGCATCCATACTTTATAAGAATCAAGAGATATGTACAGAAACCAACCAATGTCTGTAAATGAATCCATACTTTATAAGAATCAAGAGAGATGTATAGAAACCAACCAATGTCTGTAAATGTATCCATACATTATACGTTATAAACATCAAGAGAGATGTATAGAAACCAACCAATGTCTGTAAATGTATCCATACATTATACGTTATAAACACCAAGAGAGATGTATAGAAACCAACCAATGTCTGTAAATGTATCCATACATTATACGTTATAAACATCAAGAGAGATGTATAGAAACCAACCAATGTCTGTAAATGTATCCATACATTATACGTTATAAACATCAAGAGAGATGTATAGAAACCAACCAATGTCTGTAAATGAATCCATACTTTATAAGAATCAAGAGAGATGTATAGAAACCAACCAATGTCTGTAAATGTATCCATACATTATACGTTATAAACATCAAGAGATATGTACAGAAACCAACCAATGTCTGTAAATGAATCCATACTTTATAAGAATCAAGAGAGATGTATAGAAACCAACCAATGTCTGTAAATGTATCCATACATTATACGTTATAAACATCAAGAGAGATGTATAGAAACCAACCAATGTCTGTAAATGTATCCATACATTATACGTTATAAACACCAAGAGAGATGTATAGAAACCAACCAATGTCTGTAAATGTATCCATACATTATACGTTATAAACATCAAGAGAGATGTATAGAAACCAACCAATGTCTGTAAATGTATCCATACATTATACGTTATAAACATCAAGAGAGATGTATAGAAACCAACCAATGTCTGTAAATGCATCCATACTTTATAAGAATCAAGAGATATGTACAGAAACCAACCAATGTCTGTAAATGAATCCATACTTTATAAGAATCAAGAGAGATGTATAGAAACCAACCAATGTCTGTAAATGTATCCATACATTATACGTTATAAACATCAAGAGAGATGTATAGAAACCAACCAATGTCTGTAAATGTATCCATACATTATACGTTATAAACACCAAGAGAGATGTATAGAAACCAACCAATGTCTGTAAATGTATCCATACATTATACGTTATAAACATCAAGAGAGATGTATAGAAACCAACCAATGTCTGTAAATGTATCCATACATTATAGTAGTAGGCCTCCATCCGTCTCGAAAGACGATGGACTTATAAAAGAAGGGGGGCGCTGATTTTGCTTGGATAGTTAGGGGCATTTGCGGTTGTGACTTGCAAGGCCTATCCGGGAGTGACAGTCGCGATGGCAGCCTCGACAGATGAACGTCGAAGCAGCAGTTGGTGGCTGCTTCCTTCGGCAGCGTTTCTCCTGATATTCCTCCTCACGTCTGAGGTCACCACGAGTGGTTCCAGGCGTGACTGTTCGCCCAGCTCTGCCTGTTAGCTGCTAAGGGCTCCCAGTTGGAAGGGATGATGGAACATGACTGCAGATCCCTTTTGCAGACATCCTTGAAGCGAAGGCATGGTCGTCCTGTTGCTCTCTTCCCAGTAAGTAGCTCGCCATAAAGCAGGTCCTTTGGGATCCTCCCATCATCCATTCTTTGCATATGACCCAACCAGCGGAGTCTCCTTTGGCTGAGTATAGCGAAGATGGATTGGATGCCAGCCCTCCTCAAGACTTCAAAATTGTTTACCTTGTCCATCCAAGAGATGTTAAGGATGCGACAAGAAGGCGAAGATGAAATGACTGGAGTCGTTTCTCTTGCTTTGAATAGGAGGCCAGGACTCGCTGCCGTATAGCAGAGTGCTGAGGACGCATGCCGATGTACACATGGACTTTAGTATTGATGGTAAGCTTTGGGTTTTCCATACTCTTTTTGTCAGCATGCCAAAGGTGGTTGATGCTTTTGCCAAGACGGATGTTTCACTCTGCGTCAAGTGACATGGTGTTGGTAACAGTTGAGCCAAGGTAACAGAACTTCTCCACGACCTCAAGATTGTAGTTGCCTATGGAGATTACAGGTTGAACATGAGTATTTTGGCCCATCACAGTTGTTTTCTGTAGGCTGATGGTCAGTCCAAACTCATCACAAGCATGCGGCGGTCCACGAGTGATTGGAGTTCGTTCAGAGTGGGCAACAAATGCTGCGTCATCAGCAAACAGGAGCATCCTGATAAGGACTTTGTGCACTTTAGTTTTTTGCCGCATGAGCGGGCAGGTTAAAGAGTCCACCATCAGATCTTGTGTGCAGGTGGGACGCCTTCTTCTCTTGGTCCTAAAAGCGTAAGTCAGAAGCAAGGAAAAGAAGATCCCAAACAGAGTAGGTGCAAGTACACAGCCCTGCTTGACTCCACTGCTGATTTTGAAAGCTTCTGATGATGATCCGTCGAACTGAATGGAGCCTTTCATCCCTTCGTGGAATGAGCGAATCAAGCTCAGCAGCTTCGAGGACAACCTATAATTTCAGGCACTTGAAGAGCCCATCTCTACTGACTAGATCAAATGCCTTGGTAAGGTCAACAAAAAGCTGTATATAGGGGTTGTTGTTGCTCTCGCACTTTTCCTGAAGTTGCCTCAAAGAGAAGATCATGTCTACTGTAGATCTTTTTGGACGAAAACCACATTGCTCCTCTGGGTAAACTGGGTCGGCAAGAACTTGTAGCCTCTTGAGGATGACACGTGCAAAGACTTTTCCCACAATGCTCAACAAAGAGATGCCACGGTAGTTATTGCAATCCGATCTGTCGCCCTTGTTCTTGTATATTGTGACAATGTTGGAGTCACGCATGTCTTGGGGCACGGCTCCCTCATTCCAGCACTGTATAAGTAGATGATGGAGGTCAGGAAGCAGGGTGTCCTTTCCGCATTTGAGAATTTCAGCTGGGATGCCGTCTTTCCCTGGAGCCTTTCCGCTAGCTTCAGGCTGTCGATGACCTTACCAAGCTCTTGCAGTGTGGGCTCAACATCTAGCTCTGTCATGGCGGGAAAGCGTGAAGGGCATCTAAAGCAGTCTGTGAAACTTTGTTTTCTCTTGAGTATAGATCCAAGTAGTGATCAACCCATCGTTCCATCTGTTCGCCTTTGTCAATTATAATGGATCCCGTCCTGGATTTCAGTGGAGCAGTTTTCTTGATGCGTGTGCCAATGGCTTTTGATGCCCTCATACATTCCACGGATGTTACCAGTGTCTGATGCCATCTGAATACTCTGGCAGAGTTGCTGCCAGAAGTCGTTAACAGCGCCTAGCTGTTCGCTGGACTGCACTGCGAGCTGCACGGAGATCTTGCAGTGACTTCCTGGTAGATTTGGTCTTGAATCTGAGATGAGCAGCCCTCTTTGCATCAATGACAGGGAGCATTATATCAGCATTCAAGTCAAAACCAGTCATTGTGAGGTGTTGATTTCCTTCCAAAGGTGGAAAGGGCAGCTTCATAGATTGACGCCTTAAGATGGGTCCATGTTTCGTCAAGAGTTTGACGTGGAGACACCTTGTCCGCAAGCTTTTCTTTGAGTGAGGACACATACTCTTGCTGTTTGACATGGCTGGTAGTCATGCTGGTGTTGATGCGAGGTGTCTTACTGTGTTTAGCAAAGTGTTGTTTCTTTAATTGTAATTTGACTCTGCTACAAACCAGTGAATGGTCCGTGTCACAGTCAGCACTGTGGTAGGTACGTGTAAGCAGAAAACTTCCAAGGTCTTTTTCTCCTTGTTAGAACGAGGTCCAGCTGATGCCAATGGTGTGATCTAGGATGCCTCCAGGATACTTTGTGATGTAATTTCGTTTGGAAGTAAGAGTTGGTGATGCAGAGGCTATTTGCAGTACATAGCTCTAGGAGCCTCTGGCCATTCTCGTTTAGTTTGCCCACTCCATGGGGACCAAGACACTCTGGCCAGGCAGCACAATCAGTGCCTACCCTGGCATTAAAATCACCCAGCAGAATGATCATGTCACCCTCAGGCAGGCTTTGAAGTAGACAGTGTAGTTCGTCGTAAAACTTGTCCTTATCCTCGACTGAGGAGGAAAGCGTTGGTGCATAAGCTGATATAATTGTCGTAAAGCTGACCGAGGAAGCAAGACGCACCGTGGCATCAAGAGTTATAAACATCAAGAGAGATGTATAGAAACCAACCAATGTCTGTAAATGTATCCATACATTATACGTTATAAACATCAAGAGAGATGTATAGAAACCAACCAATGTCTGTAAATGTATCCATACATTATACGTTATAAACATCAAGAGAGATGTATAGAAACCAACCAATGTCTGTAAATGTATCCATACATTATACGTTATAAACACCAAGAGAGATGTATAGAAACCAACCAATGTCTGTAAATGTATCCATACATTACTCGTTATAAACATCAAGAGAGATGTATAGAAACCAACCAATGTCTGTAAAATGTATCCATACATTATACGTTATAAACACCAAGAGAGATGTATAGAAACCAACCAATGTCTGTAAATGCATCCATACATTATACGTTATAAACATCAAGAGAGATGTATAGAAACCAACCAATGTCTGTAAATGTATCCATACATTATACGTTATAAACATCAAGAGAGATGTATAGAAACCAACCAATGTCTGTAAATGTATCCATACATTATACGTTATAAACATCAAGAGAGATGTATAGAAACCAACACGTGAAAGTTTCAGCTTATTTCATTGTGTCGTTAACGAGAAAATAGTGAAAATTGCATTCAGTATTTGTATGCATTCATTCTGTTATGTAGAAAATGGATACATTTCAAAATAAAATTCTTTAACCCTCCTATGGTTTGACCTTTCAAAACCTTTCAAAATCTGCTTACGGGCCAAAATGGCTATCAATTATTATGAATCCTTTAAAACCCTCCAGAATTTGTTGCTACTGAACAACCACACCTTTCAATACCCTTTGAAAGGTATTGAAACATTTCAACACCAGTTTGTTCAGAGAGTTGTTACACCTTTCGAAACCTTTCATAGGTCCCTTTTGTCAGACAGTTTTCTCACCTTTCAAAACCCTTCAGTACAGCAAACTTGAAAGGTTTTGAAAGGTCTGACAATTCTATGGCAACTGCACTGTACATAGGAGGGTTAAAATTGACAACCGCTAGAGGGCTACGATGTGCACGAGGTGAATATCCCCGGCAGTGATATTTTGCATGGGGCCGGGTGTCCCAATTCAAAATACAACACAACCAGCCTTTGGAGTTTGATGGGCTTGGGGTTGTTAGGGTTACAGAACAATTTGAAGCAAAACGATGGTTATGAAGATGAAACTACTGCAGGAGCGTCGCTCTCTTGTACCTTAGGGATCAGATCCTTCATCATGTAGCGTTCCTTCAGCTCCACAAACTGTGCAAAGACACGTTTGTACTGCTCCGCCCCGGCTTTCTCCAACGCGGCATCATTGTCACCCCGGCAGTACAGCACGATCTTGAGCATGCGCAGAGGCAGACCCGCCTTCATCCAGTTCACTGCAGCCTCCACCATTCCCTTCAGCATGACAACCTGCCCAAAACCCTGTACAGTTGAGAAGATATTACTATTAAAGCTTAACCCTCCTACTATAGCTGCAATTTAGTGGGAAATTGCTAACAGAGGTCAAAATCAGTCAACTGCCTGTTTTGACTGTTGACCCAAATGTGCAAGGGGCATTTCTGACTGGTTTTTACTGTCATTTTGACCACCCTGAACAATACCAGACAATGCTTTCACCAGTCAAAATCGACCCATTTTGGACCTGTAAATGTACTTACTACACGTGGTTTTGACAGTGTTTGACTTTTTAAGTGCACAATAATAATAATTATAATAATAATGTGTGGACTTATATAGCGCACGTATCACAAGATATACCTTGGCAAGTATATCAACATTTTGACTGATTTTGACCCTTGTAGGGTTAATATAGAAATAGCAGACTTGTATGATTCCTAAAGGGGGCTCAGACTGGAGTCCTATTTCTTGTTGACTTGGACTCTCAGGGGCATGGCTATGTCCCAAAAGGCGACAGGTCAATTAACTCCAGGGGAAGACTTTGGATTAGTCCATTATCTTTCTAGACCACTTCAATGGTTGATTGATACTATTCAGCTAACCTGGTCTCCTGTGTTCAGCATAGGCGTGATGACTGTGCCGTCTTTGTTATTGAGTATGGGTACCAGGCAGCGGAATCGTCGCCGACCAACTCCTGAGGCGCAGCCACACCCAAATCTGATGAATATCAAAATAGTATTTTATTAGTGAAATTGTCTCATTTGAATACATTTATTACAATACGTGACCCGCATTGGCAAAACCCGAAACTTCTCGGCATTTACCATAATGCGTAACGGCCGCGTAACGGCCATGAAAAGGTCAAAAACTTACCCCAGGGACCAGTTATCATGTCAGCATAAGGAGCATTTTCTCTAGGTCTTAATGGAATACGAAAAATCCTGAAACTTTGTTCGGAACATTGTTAATTTTCACGATAAACTTGGGAGGTCACTTTTGAAAATTGGGCGCAAGTTTAGGGGTTTTACTGAGCCAGTCACATACATTACCAAAGCAAGAATTTTATCAATAAATGCAAATTGCGATACCTGCTGCTATAATAGAATTCTAAATAGCCTGTTGTAATTGGGAAAGCTCTGTGGTATAGAGGTTAAGACATTTTCACTAGTAAGGAGGTCATGGGTTTGATTTTTGCCCAAGTCTCCTGTGGAAGTTTTTTTTTTCCCCCACAGAAAGCACCGAGTGCATCATACAAATGTCGGTGTAGGACAAAATTCTAATAACCATTTGTTTCTCCGATGCAAGAATTTCATCAATAAATGCAAACTGATTCGGATTTTGTCATTGGTTTTGGGCGAGTCAAAACACTTTTGATCTTGTCAAGTTTTGCTT
>CM055823.1:1773539-1859868 GCA_029582265.1 Zoroaster sp. YZ-2022
CAAACAAATAAAACGTATTTTGGGGATATATTTTGCAAAATGTAATATTTGATGGAAAAAGGTTTGATGCAATTCTGAAACAATTTTGGGACATTACTTTTCTTTACATGGTCACAATATTGCGATGTATTGACAACATTGTTGAGTCTTTGCATAAAATTTAATACGTTAATCGGTTATGATTGCCAAATTTGACAAATTTACATGTATATCTTGCAAATAAAAACTTTATCCTTGATAATTTGGTTTCTTCAAGTGAAATAAACATTTGAAGGCATGAACTTATCTACTCTAAACATTTCAAGGCAATTACCATAGTACCAGTAATATATACTAAATTCTACACTTAATCTTTTGCTAAATGTTTCAAACCATGATTATATGGGAAGGTACAACTTTGGTAATTACATGATTAGCAAATTGACAAATTATTTAAAAACTTACTTGGTGTAAAGTTTGAGGAAAATAATTATATCTAAAAACTGAAGTGCTTTTCCTATTGTGATAAAACTTTCACAGGTCACTTTTATTATATATTTCTTGATAACAAGAGGTTTGATATGAACATACATAACCAAATTGTTGTAACTTCCCTTTACATTAAAAACAAACATTTCAAGGCATATTTGATTTATTCCTACACTATACTATCAAATGTTTCTTACAGTTCAAGTCTTCTTTATAAATTATTTTGATTTTATATAAAAATAATGGATGGATCGTTCATAGTATTTCATAAATATAAACATCTGTATTGACACACTGGTACAATAGACAATTAATATTCAATTAAACATGAATATTAGGTATAGATAATATTAAAAATATAGACAGCGAATATTCAATATGTAAACCATGAATATTAGGTAATATATAAAGAAAATCAATACAATTATTATACAGACTGTCTTCATAGGACAAGTAAACATTAGGCATAAGAAATAAATGTGTCTCATTGGGAAAGATTAATAAACATGGTTTTGCCAAATAAGACACTCAATTTTTTTTTAATACTAATTTTACCATTTTACACTAATTTCACCATGCATAATTCTGTTAATTAATTTGAAGATCACCCTAAAATAAATTGTGAGAATGTTTTTATAATCTGTTGCATCCTGTTTAGAAAAACCAAGAAACAAGCAACAAATGGAATATTGTTTCTTCTTTACTCGGTCATTTTAGTGTAGTGCTTGGAACTATTTATATATTTTATTTCTTTAATTTTTTAATCTGGGGAAGCAGTCAGTGAAACACTGAATATTTGCTAGAACCAAAACTTTCACGGTGAGTTAACCAGTCAGCAAATGGCACAATGTGTAGAAGTTTTCAATCAAAAAGCATCAATAAAGTTCCACATAATGATTGTTTAATAACCAATATGGCAAAAGACTGTAGTTTCAGTCGGTTAACCATCCCAGCACTATTTTTGCGATTTGACTCAAAAGCTGAGAAATGGCATTAACAAAAGTTTATGAAGAAATGTAAATTACAAAATTGTCAATAGCAAAAGTTGTCAATTACCAAACCTTATTGGTCAATCCATACTGTATGATTTGACAGGTGTATTACATAGTACATCAGGCAAAATATACATGTACATGTATATAGCAAAAGGTATAACGCATAAGTCACATCAAATGTTCACTGAAACATGGAGCAATACTACTTTTAAAAAGCATCTAACTGATGACATAGTTGGGATTATTTTTCAAAAGAAACATTTACAAATACTGTGTAAATGTATTGTTGTCCCTACCTTGTATTAATTTTGAAAGACATTATCTTTGAAAATGTTATCGAACACATAAATATATGCAAGTAAATTAAATGAATATAACACTATTTAGGAATGTATAAATGCCCTTTGAATCTTTGGTAAAATAGTTAAAGCTACACATTTTCTCTGCTTCCACTTCCCATAAGTGTTAGTCCAGCTACTTGTGAATAAAGCTACATGAAACTGAAAAGGATATGAAAGTAAATCTTGTCGCTTCATTTGTAAGTTTTTTCCTACTGTATTGTACATCCTTAAGAAATGGACATAGCCATTGTCAAATCCAACATTAGCACTCTGATTATCAGGAGACAAGTCATAGGACATCACCTTAGCTAACTGCAGCATGAACTTGCCGACAAGCTGACCAGCACCAGCCTTGGAGGAATGTAGGGCACCATCAGTGACATGATTCACCATGATCCCCTGCAACTGATTCAAGAGAGGTCTGCTGGGGTTGACGTAGCCCTGCGCAGGAACCAGCATCCCATCATAAGCTCCTGGCAAAATTTTCTTCAATGACTTCTCCAGATTCTTGCAGAAGACTTGTATGATGTCATCAAAGGACTACTCTGACCTTTGATCATATTCTGCATTTTGGTGGCAGCACCAGTACTCCTGCCACGCCTCTGTTGGAACACAATGCAGCTGTCCAGCAGAAACCCAACTTTATGAAATCGACTGACACAAGTTGGACGTCCCATATTTGGAGCAGTGACGAAGAGTGACAATATTCTAACTTGCTGAAATTCACAATAGAGGCCCTTTTCTGGTCATTGGTCATCTGGAAGGACAGTGTGACCAACAAGGTTCTTTCAGTATCCAATGCAGCAGGAGTGACCTGAGTATAAATATTGAATAGCAAAAGGATTGTTGAAAGCAAAATGTGGATAACATTATCCAAATAAGGAATTCCAGATGAAAAATAGAAATGGAGAAGAGGGACCTCTCAAAAATAAAGTTGTTGTGGGAGAAGGGATGGTCTACTGAGGGGGCTACTAGTAGATGAGGGCCACTGATAAGGACCTGACCTTTGGGCCTACTGGTTGGGGAGGGACAAATTTGAGGGGAATGCCCACTTGGAGGAAAGGTCAGAGAGGGGGAAGACCCTCATCAGAGAGGTAAGGGACCACTTGGAAAGTGAGTGGGCCCACTGAGAGGGAGTGCAAATTCAAGGGACCTTGGTCCCCGAAGAGGGAAAGGGAAAGCCTTTTGGGAAGAAAACAAAGGAAAAGGGCTCCCATTTTCACAAGGGAAGGGCCGCCCCTAAGGGATGAATATAAAAGGGCCTTGAGTAATCAAGGATGGTGATGGAAAGGCTTTTAACGGAGTTGAGGAATAGCAAAGAACTATCATACATACCAACACATCTGATTTATGCTTGAATTCCAGAACATCTTGAGGGTAGTCCTGGACACCTGGCACACTGTCTGGATGAAGGTGCCACTCCTCGAGCACCCTCTCAGGCATCACCTCGTAGAGGTACAGCATGTCTGGATGGTTAGAGGTGGTAAAACAGGCCAGGAGACTGCCACGAAAGATGGTGAAGATGAGTCGTGGGTTTACATAGGGCATCAGTCTGGAGATGAATGGAGACAGAAAACTTGAGAATTTTTTTTCCATCCTCCTTAATATATATCAGTTTTATTGAAAGATTTAATGACCCTGCAATTTATTTTTGGTTCATATGATCGCTTCCTCCCCTACCCCTTGCTTCAATTCCTCAGTACCTGTGTGTTCCCATCATGACCTTGTTGTTGGTGTGAAGTGGGGGACTATGTTCCAGATGTCAAAGTCACTCCCCTTGCAAGAGCTGGCGTTGAAATCCTCAGACATGCATAACACTTGTCCTTGCTCTGAAAACAGAATCAAACAGATTGATTTTTAAAAATAAAGAATCAAATGATATGTTATGAATAACAGTGGCTTCTTCCAATGTTGTACTTTCTCTTAAAAACAAATTAAAATCCACGCTTACTACAAGACTCGGCAGATCTCAAATGGAGAACTACGTTCGGTGGGGTTGTAGCTATAGTGACACTCCAAAGCCAATGTTCGTTGTCATGTTGGCATGATGTTACTGCACGGCGACCATCTGTTGAATATACACAGCTTTCTACTGGCCTATCATGACTCTACAAGGAAGAACAATATATTGCTATGGTTACCACTTTTTTTCAGTTTACACTATTCATAAAATGTCTGTAAATGCATCAAGTTATAAACCCCAGTATATGAAAATCTCATTTTATTTAACGCTTTCATTACCGATTTGTTGCAACATCGATGTCCCACTGGTTACCGAATTGTTTGCCCAGTCCCCATGGTTCTCCCTGAACCATAATAACCTGTAAAGTCCCCATGGTTCTCCCTGAACCATAATAACCTGCGAAGTCCCCATAGTTCTCCCTGAACCATATTAACCCGTGAAGTCCCCATAGTTCTCCCTGAACCATAATAACCCGTGTAGTCCCCATGGTTCTCCCTGAACCATATTAACCCGTGAAGTCCCCATGGTTCTCCCTGAACCATATTTCTCACTTTCTATATCGACAGTAGAGAAAAATGAGTTGCCCAACATTGGTTCTCCCTTGAACCTTTCTCACTTAACGAAGATTGAGATACGAGTTGTGCGATAATTCTTTTCAGAACATGTACCTCAGCTTCGCGATAGTTGAGATAAACACATGGTGTTACCGCAAACCAAAACGATAAAGTCACACACTTAAAGTTACACAGTAACCCTTATGGGTATGGTTACCATACCTTCAAATCACTTTCCCCGGTAAAATCAGTGAGAAACTCCAAGTTGTGAGAAATGGCACATGTTCCCGTCTGACATGTCAATGACAACTTGTGCCCCTCGTGGCGTTGGGCAGGACCCCTAACAACTTCCGGCCATCTGGGAAAAGTGTAAATTGGTGTTGTTGAGCTATGAGATTCTCGGTTTCAAAAGGCTTTGTGTCCTGAGGGATAAGATGGAAAGAATATTGGAATAAATATTGGAGCTGAAATCAAATTAATTTTAACCTTAACTTGTGATTTTCCCTGTGAAAATGTTGTGAAATTTCAACAAATTTATGTCAAATTTCCATTACATTACAAAACCTCTATGACATATCAAAATACGGTCCATGCACAATATGGCGTATTCAGGTTTGGTATTCAGTGGGTTGATTTTGTAAATACATTTCTAGAGTTAAGCAAACACATACATACAAAGCCCTTGATAGAGGTCCAGCTACGGGAGTAAGCCCCAAGAAACTCTCTGATTTTAGGCATCCATAATATGGATCTTAGTACAAATGTGAGTAAGGTTTGAATTAAGCTCTGTAGAGATTAAACATGGTACTACCTCAAACCTTACTCCTACTGCACTTCCACCATGCAAAGCTTCAAACCCTACTTATAGTACAAATTTTAATAAAATAACAAAACCTAATTTGTTCACCTCCCTCCCCCCCCCCAAAAAAAAGAATTTGTTCGCACTTTACACTAAATAGGTGTTATGTAAAACTGTTATTTATACTCAATCAAATTTTCACAGATTTTAAGGTCTGTTAACCCTCCTATGCCCAGGCTGAAATTTGGCCCAGTAAGCACCGCACCCACAGACAGTCACTTGAGTATTTTTGGTTGCATTGCCAATTGTTCACACATGTGTATAAGAGTGCTGGAGATAGTGGCAAAGTCAAACACACTTGTGTATGTCTTGCAAGTTATATGCAGAGTCACACAGAGCTGTGTATGTACTGCATAAGTTACAGTCGAGTGGTTTTGGTTTGACCTCCTACCAGAGCCACATGTCCTTGCATTTATTTGAGTGCACTGGACAAAGTCAATGGGTTGGGAGTGACATAAATTTTGAGTGTCTTTGATTGTTAAACCTATAGGAGGGTTAATTAAAATAAAAATTAATAATCAAAAAAGGACAAATAATTTTGACAAATTAGAAATGAAAGTCAACTTTTTAAAAGGACGTTTTAGTTGTTTTTAACATTTTTATGGTCGTTTTAAAAATTATGTTTCAGTAACTTAGTGGGGAGGGGGATTGGATGGGAGGGGGTTGGATGGGAGGGGGGTTGGATGGGAGGGGGTTGGATGGGAAGGGGTTATCTACAAGGTTGCAGTGCTGGGTGATGTTCATATAAAAAAGGTAATTTTGTCAAAATAAAAAACATTCAACAATTCTTCAAAACTTATTGGCTGTCCTCATTGTCATGTGAAATAATTTCCTTTAAAATTTATACATAATTCAGGTATTTCTTTACATCTTTATATTGTAAAAACAACCACCCTCACAGGACGGCACTTTGCACAAATATGTATTTATGCGCACCAGTTTCAACAAACTTTTGAGCACACTGACAGCAACATTAACTGGTGGACAGAGGGATATCCCAATGAGGTTTGCACAAGATTGTAGATTTAGATCAACAATGTATACTTCATCCTGTGAAGAAATGGCCGTCCAAAAACATCCATGCCCATCAAATGAATCATACAGAGATGCCAACATTGAATTCCAAAAAAGAGTAGCATCTATTAAAAAAATAAAAATAAAAAAAATAAAAATCCAACGCTAAAAAATGCATGTGCGGATTTTGGGCAATGTCAGCGCCACACTCGTTGTGAACCCCGCTGGCGGTAATGGTACCGGGGGCAGAGTAAATTGGAGAAAAATACTCAATGAAAAAATAATGAAATTATAACAATGCTAGACGTATCTTATCTTAAAAAGCTCACAATAATGATCTTCCGAATTAGTAATCCATGCATCAATCACGTTAGAAATTATGATTATTAATACTAACTGTTCTCTTTCTTGGGGTCTCGAAGGCAAATAACAAATTGATAGCCTTAGCTAGGCCTAGTCCTAGCTCACCTGGGCCCAATTTCATGGCGCTGCTTACCACAGAATTCTGCGCTTACAGCGCCATAAAAAGCGTGAGATTCTATGCGCCGTAAGCGCAGAATTCCGCAGTAAGCAGTGCCTACATGCCTGACACTGAAGTCGCACTTGCAAAGCAGCTTCGAGAAATTAAAAGGTAATGCACGTGCGCGAGCACAATTATGCGCGCATGTACACGTGTACACACAAGCTACCTCATTCCCACGGGTATGCTAATTATTCCCCATTTATATGTAATAGAGATCAATGGGTACGACCTTGCAAATAACGTACAGATGTACAGGGTACATGTGGTAGGTAGGCAGTTGAATCCAGCGCGCTCGCGCTTGTGTGTGATACGTACATAATCGTGTGAATTCGCCGCTAATCCCGCTATCGTCGCTTTTTACCACCACTGCGGTTTACATTTAAAAGGTTGTTGTTTTGTTTTTTCATTTTTAAAATTATTTTTCAACATTTTTATTTCCACTTAATAGTTCATTCATTGTTTGTATTGTAACTATATACAATTATACTGGGGCGGCTTGTTTGGCGTATTTCAATGAAGTATCATCGTAGAGTCGTATTCACGGCTCAAAATCGTATTTGCTATGCCCAAATCGTGTATGTTGGCATCTCTGCATCATATACCTTTAAAAGGACACACAAG
Source organism: Zoroaster sp. YZ-2022 (assembly GCA_029582265.1). Classification (NCBI taxonomy): domain Eukaryota; kingdom Metazoa; phylum Echinodermata; class Asteroidea; order Forcipulatida; family Zoroasteridae; genus Zoroaster; species Zoroaster sp. YZ-2022. Next base: position 1,780,878 of record CM055823.1, read on the forward strand.
CTTGACAAGAAAGCCAACATACCTCGAGCGTATCCGCCTTGTCCGAGACCAAGCAGTTTAATGCCAGTCTTTTCTAGGACAGCCAGCAGTGACCTGCAAACTCCATCTTGATTAGGTCAGCCTCAATCATCACTTCTAAAGCTCCACTAGCGACCTATAAGAAACAAACATTCCCTCTTGTATTCCTCTCTCAATCACAATTACATGTAACATGTTTCCCTTCATTAACCCTTCTATGACTGCAAGGGTCAAAATCAGTCCAAATGTTGATATACTTGCCAAGGTATATCTAGTGCACTAGAACACTGTCAAACCTTGCAGTCAAAATGTTGATATACTTGCCAAGGTATATCTAGTGCACTAGAACACTGTCAAACCTTGCAGTCAAAATGGTGATATACTTGACAAGGTATATCTAGTGCACTAGAACACTGTCAAACCTTGCAGTCAAAATGTTGATATACTTGACAAGGTATATCTAGTGCACTAGAACACTGTCAAACCTTGCATGTAGTAAGTAAAATTTACACGTCAAAATGAGTCAACCGTTTTTGACTGGTAAAAGTATTGTTTTGTATTGTTGAGGGTGGTCAAAATGACAGTAAAAACAGTCAAAAATGCCCCTGTGTGCACATTTGGATCAACAATCAAAACAGGCAGTTGACTGGTTTTGACCACTATAGCTACTTGCCACTCAAGTTCAGCTGTAGTAGGAGGGTTAATCAAGTACTTATGAGTAATTGCTGTGTGATTACTCAAGTAGTGAATTTCACTAATCACCAAACACTACAAGTGTATATGTGTATATATATAATGAACCCGTTTTAGATCATTTTAACCCTCCTACAATCGGGGCACTTTTTCAGGCCACTCCAAGCCATTAGCTGTTGCCAGTGGCCTCCTATGGTTACCCTTCTGTGCACTGTCAGAGAATGCAGGGTAAAGTGGTCTCCCATCGATACATTGCAGGCCATACTAATATGTTCAAACATTTAGAGCGACTTTGGGTGACACAGTTTTGTGAGATTACTTGGAAAGGACAGCAGGCTTGTACATGTACATGTATGTACTGAAGGTTGCTTACAAACAGAATTTTATGGTTTGGAGTGGCCTCCATCTGTAGGAGGGTTAATGTAATCAAATAAAACAAAGGAAATGGACTACATAGTAAACAACACAGGTGTGATTGGGCAGTTTTGAAAAATGCAAGTAAATTTTGCTTGGGGTATTGGGGCCGCTGTTGTGAACAGTGCTGGAGTGAAATCTATAAGCATTTGCTTTGCTTTCCTTTATTGCTTAAATCACAACATTGTGATTTGTAAAAATCCGAAAATCTGAACAAATCCAACAAGTACAATACTTTTTCAATGTTCCATAAGTGCGATAACAATAACAAAACTGGCTTCAGGAATTATGTTAAATGGGTAGTATCGTCACAATCAACAGGACATGGAATTGGAATGCATGTTTTAGATTAACTCACTGACTGAAAATAATTCCCCACATGATAAGGTCATATTACCGTTGCTGCTGCATACATGACCCAGTAATTTTCAGTCACTGTGTTCAATTTAAGCTAAGACATCGATTCCATGTCCTGTTGAAAGTCTACTCTGATCATGACGATACTGCCCCTTTAATATAGAACTCATTTTTAATGAGAAAGTACCTTTACCCGAGAGTCCCATAAACATATATTCTGCATGGAAACCTTTCTTGACAACGCTACTGTCTGTGACGAACGTTACGACAACCTCGTTGCTAGATGATACCCAACCAAACAACAGCTGGCTGCCACAATATTTGATATTTCCTGAGGTGTCCAACTTATCTGTTATCTGTATTTGTTGCCAAAATTAAAGGAAGAAAACAACTTACATCAACAACGCGCACAAGAACCTCATAAAATCAAGGGAGGAGAGCCAAAGTCATGGTACAGCCAAGCCTTTGAGAAGCCTGGCCAGGCCTGGGCTACCTGGCCTCCTAATTGTCTTTTGTGAGTCCTAATCCTGTAACAATACAGTACCTGCCAATCAACATAACCTGGGCTTCTGGAGGGCCTAGTCCAGCCAAGTAGACCTCATTATAATGGCTGCAGTTGTGAACTAAAGACAGCCAAGGTGTCAATTGAGTTTGTGCTAACAATAATTATGAGCTATTTGAGATACATTCATTAGTAAATGGTCTTTTGTGTTCAGGTAGGGTACATAACAAGCAGAAAGCGGATTATATAGGCTCATAGACCTATGCCTGGCTGGGCTTCTCAAAGGCTTTGCTCTACCATGACTGTGTGACCCTCCTCCCTAAATGTGTCACCTGTTCATTAAGGTTTGCTGAATTTCAAACCCCCATAAATAAATTTAGTGTGCCACCTTAAGGGAAGGTACAACTTCGTTTATTACAGGTTTTGGGCGTGGTCACTGGCAATAATGACCGAGTCGAATGCGAAGTCCTTATTGCCTGTGACCATGAACAAAACAGGTCATTATCCTGCAGTAAAAACCAACCGTCATCAATTTCGTTTTTAAAATGTAAATTGTAATTTTTGTTGAAGCCAAAAAGAAATTCACGGCAAATTCACATTTTGGGGAAACACAAAACACTTGAAAAGAACATGAGTCAGTATCACTATGAAAAACTTCACCCTGAAAATCTGTTCTGCATTGAAATAACAGTTCACCATAATTTCACGGTGTCTCTTCCTCTCAGATATTGGCAATAATGTTCACAGTGATTTCATGGCAAATTCACAGCACTCTTGAGAATTAATGAGCTGCCCCAAAACTGCCATGAGAAGTTCATGGTGTTTTCACGGCATTTTCACAGCGAAGGAATCCCAAGAATATTTCATGGAGTTTTCACAGTGTTGTGTCATCGTGAAATTGCTGTGAAGTATTTATTTCACGGTAAAACTGATTTTCAGAGCATTTTCAGGGTAAAGTTATTCAAAGTGTATGATGAAAAACAACCTTCATCACTCTGGTTGGTTCAAATGCATGTCACATGTCGGCTAAATAGAACACGAGTCAACATGATGCAAAACAACCTTCATCACTCTGGTTGGTTCAAATGCATGTCACATGTCGGCTAAATAGAACAGCTGGCAAATAGTTGGCACATACCCGCTGCTCTGATTTTTATAAGCCATGTCTGTACCATCTGTTAATACACCCCAACGGATTACATTTTGTCCAATCAGATTGGCTCAACTGTTTTGGACATTTATGAATATATAATCATCTACAAGTATATTTGGTACGTAAATATTTCAAAGGGGGCACCAATTAAGGCTAAGAACAGGGTAACGGAGGCAGTGGCTTCCATGAAATTTAAGGCCTGTATTTTAATTGGCGAGACAGCAATAAGGCTGAGAACAGGGTAACGGAGGCAGTGGCTTCCATGAAATTTAAGGCCTGTATTTTAAGGCGAGACACCAATAATCAAAGTAGAGTGCCCCTGCCAGCGCACGCTCGAGAGTGACTCTTGTTATTGATTTTTTTGCAAGACAACGACTGAACAATGACCACAAAACACTGAATAAAACACTTTAACCTGAAAATGCCCTGAAAATCTGTTTTTCCATGAAATATATAGTTCACGGTAATTTCATGACACAATACTGTGACAACGCCATGAAATACTCTTGGGATTCCTTCGCTGTGAAATGCAGTGAAAACGCCATGAACTTCTTGTGGCAGTTTTGGGGCAGCTCAGTAATTCTTGAGAGCGCCATGAATTTGCCGTGAAATTTCATTAAACTCTTATTTCACGGCAAGCAGATTTTCAAGGTATTTTCTATTCATAGTGAAAGGATGGTCACAGTGACTGCGCTGGTAGTCAGTGGCAGTTGACCAAAGTCTACTATACCTCAATGAAGTCATATTCACAAGCCGTTTGCGTTTTGGGAATTGACTGCCGTTTGTAGAGCATATGTTCAGACACTGCTTCTCTTCTCTTACGTATCTTGGTGACTGGTGTGACACTAACAAAGACGACCTCATGGGATTTGCCTTGTAGAAGGTAGTCAATGTGAACGTTAGATGGGTAGTCATCCGGATAGTTTAGACTTGTGAAAGATCCGCCAGTACCTGAAAATGTCCGACTTGCTGTTTGGATTTAAACAAAGGAAGGTTTTATTTCTAACAGACATGATACCTTAATACCGAGGTCAGTCCCAGACATTTTAAACATTCTGATTGGTTGAAATTGGTCACATGGTTATGTTTTAACTGTCTCAAACGGTAATAAAAGACATCTCAGAAAGTTATACAAAAAATTGTTTTGGGAGCTTAGCTAATCTCGCCCACTAAATCTACCCAGAACAATCTAAATTATCACCCGCAAAAATTCTCGTTTCCTACAAGACCTTTAGAAAACCAGCCAGCCACTCCAGTTTGATGTAACCACTTTGCCTGGCTGGGCACTGTTGACCCAACGTTAATCCATCCACACAATAGAAGCCAGCCACACCAGTTTGATGTAACCACTTTGCCTGGCTGGGCACTGTTGGCCCAACGTTAATCCATCCACACAATAGAAGCCAGCCACACCAGTTTGATGTAACCACTTTGCCTGGCTGGGCACTGTTGACCCAACGTTAATCCATCCACACAATAGAAGCCAGCCACACCAGTTTGATGTAACCACTTTGCCTGGCTGGGCACTGTTGACCCAACGTTAATCCATCCACACAATAGAAGCCAGCCACACCAGTTTGATGTAACCACTTTGCCTGGCTGGGCACTGTTGACCCAACGTTAATCCATGCACACAATAGAAGCCAGCCACACCAGTTTGATGTAACCACTTTGCCTGGCTGAGCACTGTTGGCCAAACGTTAATCCATCCACACAATAGAAGTCAGCCACACCAGTTTGATGTAACCACTTTGCCTGGCTGGGCACTGTTGGCCAAACGTTAATCCATCCACACAATAGAAGTCAGCCACACCAGTTTGATGTAACCACTTTGCCTGGCTGGGCACTGTTGACCCAACGTTAATCCATCCACACAATAGAAGCCAGCCACACCAGTTTGATGTAACCACTTTGCCTGGCTGGGCACTGTTGGCCCAACGTTAATCCATCCACACAATAGAAGCCAGCCACACCAGTTTGATGTAACCACTTTGCCTGGCTGGGCACTGTTGACCCAATGTTAATCCATCCACACAATAGAAGCCAGCCACACCAGTTTGATGTAACCACTTTGCCTGGCTGGGCACTGTTGGCCCAATGTTAATCCATCCACACAATAGAAGCCAGCCACACCAGTTTGATGTAACCACTTTGCCTGGCTGGGCACTGTTGGACCAATGTTAATCCATCCACACAATAGAAGCCAGCCACACCAGTTTGATGTAACCACTTTGCCTGGCTGGGCACTGTTGGCCCAATGTTAATCCATCCACACAATAGAAGTCAGCCACACCAGTTTGATGTAACCACTTTGCCTGGCTGGGCACTGTTGGCCCAACGTTAATCCATCCACACAATAGAAGTCAGCCACACCAGTTTGATGTAACCACTTTGCCTGGCTGAGCACTGTTGGCCCAACGTTAATCCATCCACACAATAGAAGCCAGCCACACCAGTTTGATGTAACCACTTTGCCTGGCTGGGCACTGTTGGCCCAACGTTAATCCATCCACACAATAGAAGCCAGCCACACCAGTTTGATGTAACCACTTTGCCTGGCTGGGCACTGTTGGCCCAACGTTAATCCATCCACACAATAGAAGCCAGCCACACCAGTTTGATGTAACCACTTTGCCTGGCTGGGCACTGTTGGCCCAATGTTAATCCATCCACACAATAGAAGTCAGCCACACCAGTTTGATGTAACCACTTTGCCTGGCTGAGCACTGTTGGCCCAATGTTAATCCATCCACACAATAGAAGTCAGCCACACCAGTTTGATGTAACCACTTTGCCTGGCTGAGCACTGTTGGCCCAACGTTAATCCATCCACACAATAGAAGCCAGCCACACCAGTTTGATGTAACCACTTTGCCTGGCTGGGCACTGTTGGCCCAATGTTAATCCATCCACACAATAGAAGTCAGCCACACCAGTTTGATGTAACCACTTTGCCTGGCTGGGCACTGTTGACCCAATGTTAATCCATCCACACAATAGAAGTCAGCCACACCAGTTTGATGTAACCACTTTGCCTGGCTGAGCACTGTTGGCCCAATGTTAATCCATCCACACAATAGAAGCCAGCCACACCAGTTTGATGTAACCACTTTGCCTGGCTGAGCACTGTTGGCCCAATGTTAATCCATCCACACAATAGAAGCCAGCCACACCAGTTTGATGTAACCACTTTGCCTGGCTGAGCACTGTTGGCCCAATGTTAATCCATCCACACAATAGAAGTCAGCCACACCAGTTTGATGTAACCACTTTGCCTGGCTGGGCACTGTTGGCCCAATGTTAATCCATCCACACAATAGAAGCTAGCCACACCAGTTTGATGTAACCACTTTGCCTGGCTGGGCACTGTTGGCCCAACGTTAATCCATCCACACAATAGAAGCTAGCCACACCAGTTTGATGTAACCACTTTGCCTGGCTGGGCACTGTTGGCCCAACGTTAATCCATCCACACAATAGAAGTCAGCCACACCAGTTTGATGTAACCACTTTGCCTGGCTGGGCACTGTTGGCCCAACGTTAATCCATCCACACAATAGAAGCCAGCCACACCAGTTTGATGTAACCACTTTGCCTGGCTGGGCACTGTTGGCCCAATGTTAATCCATCCACACAATAGAAGTCAGCCACACCAGTTTGATGTAACCACTTTGCCTGGCTGGGCACTGTTGACCCAATGTTAATCCATCCACACAATAGAAGCTAGCCACACCAGTTTGATGTAACCACTTTGCCTGGCTGGGCACTGTTGACCCAATGTTAATCCATGCACACAATAGAAGCCAGCCACACCAGTTTGATGTAACCACTTTGCCTGGCTGAGCACTGTTGGCCCAATGTTAATCCATCCACACAATAGAAGTCAGCCACACCAGTTTGATGTAACCACTTTGCCTGGCTGGGCACTGTTGACCCAATGTTAATCCATCCACACAATAGAAGCTAGACACACCAGTTTGATGTAACCACTTTGCCTGGCTGAGCACTGTTGGCCCAATGTTAATCCATCCACACAATAGAAGTCAGCCACACCAGTTTGATGTAACCACTTTGCCTGGCTGGGCACTGTTGACCCAATGTTAATCCATCCACACAATAGAAGCTAGCCACACCAGTTTGATGTAACCACTTTGCCTGGCTGAGCACTGTTGGCCCAATGTTAATCCATCCACACAATAGAAGTCAGCCACACCAGTTTGATGTAACCACTTTGCCTGGCTGAGCACTGTTGGCCCAATGTTAATCCATCCACACAATAGAAGTCAGCCACACCAGTTTGATGTAACCACTTTGCCTGGCTGAGCACTGTTGGCCCAATGTTAATCCATCCACACAATAGAAGTCAGCCACACCAGTTTGATGTAACCACTTTGCCTGGCTGAGCACTGTTGACCCAATGTTAATCCATCCACACAATAGAAGTCAGCCACACCAGTTTGATGTAACCACTTTGCCTGGCTGGGCACTGTTGACCCAATGTTAATCCATCCACACAATAGAAGTCAGCCACACCAGTTTGATGTAACCACTTTGCCTGGCTGGGCACTGTTGACCCAACGTTAATCCATCCACACAATAGAAGCCAGCCACACCAGTTTGATGTAACCACTTTGCCTGGCTGAGCACTGTTGACCCAATGTTAATCCATCCACACAATGGAAAGGCTTCATTGGCAATTTAAAAGGTCTACGCTCTGCAGGAACACTCTTGCCAATGAATTAGGGGTTATTTTTTTGAGGACTACAGCTTCATCACTGCTTTCTGGGCGAGTGTCACGATAATACTGGCAGAATGACCCAGTGGTTTTAGCGGGAGAGATTGTCGAGAGTCCCTTATATGGTTGTAAAAAAGACAGGTCTCAAACAGTGGGTTAAAAGTCCGGTCTCGAATGTTATTTTAAAAAACCACTATTAAAAACTGAATCTGGTTGATGTTTAAGACAGAAGGTGACTCATCAAGTGCTTTTGCTATAAACTGGACGCACTCGTTCTGACCAGCCCATTAATAAAACTGCAATCAAAGAAAAGAATAATAATAATATGGACTTATACAGCGCATGTATCCACCAAACTGATGCTCAAAGGCACATTACATTATTATCCCTGCTCATCAGGCTCATAAATCATTTTGCCGATATCTTGATAACTTAAAAAAGTTCTCGAAATCGTAATCTAATAAAAAAGGTATCGCGATATTCGATATCGTGTTATCGCCCAAGCTTATTGTAAACTCAAAATCTTATTAAAAAAGTAAATTTCTGCCTGAAGAATCGCTTTTGAATGTTAAAACAAGGAATTTAGGTTAAATTACACAAGTAGGGAAAAGAATGTGTGTACTACCAATGCGTGTGTGTATTACGTATTGACTTTATGAACAGGACAGTCTGTACAACAGTTCACATAAAGAATGTGTGTACTACCAATGCGTGTGTGTATTACGTATTGACTTTATGAACAGGACAGTCTGTACAACAGTTTACATAAAGAATGTGTGTACTACCAATGTGTGTACTACCAATGCGTGTGTGTATTACGTATTGACTTTATGAACAGGACAGTCTGTACAACAGTTCACATAAAGAATGTGTGTACTACCAATGCGTGTGTGTATTACGTATTGACTTTATGAACAGGACAGTCTGTACAACAGTTCACATAAAGAATGTGTGTACTACCAATGCGTGTGTGTATTACGTATTGACTTTATGAACAGGACAGTCTGTACAACAGTTCACATAAAGAATGTGTGTACTACCAATGCGTGTGTGTATTACGTATTGACTTTATGAACAGGACAGTCTGTACAACAGTTCACATAAAGAATGTGTGTACTACCAATGCGTGTGTGTATTACGTATTGACTTTATGAACAGGACAGTCTGTACAACAGTTTACAAATCACTCAAAATATGCATCTTGAAAAGACCATGTAGATGGTACGTCATATCACTCTTGACCTTTGACCTGATGGGATTTTTACCTCATTTCCATCTGAAGTCCATGTGAATGGCCGTTTTGATGTCTCGCATGTTTTCTGACTCCGTTGGGTGGTAGTGTCTATCACCTACAACCACAGAATAAACAGGAAAGGTACAACATTGGTCATGTATACTTACTTTCTTTGAATCAAGAAAACCATCTACCCTTTCAGGGAATATGTGCCATCTGGCACACTGGCAAATACGGGTGTAACGATAACACTTTAACACGATACGATATATATCATGATACGTATCGTGAATACTAAAAATGCTTTTAAAAAAAATGTCAGTAATGTTGTAAATTACCCAATGTTGTACAGAGACTTAAACACAGTAAAACAGATTTTATCGTCAGCATTTTTAAATCATTTTTTAAGATGGCAAAAGGCATTTTTCTCAGTTCTAAATGTCAGATATGAAGTGCTAATATTTTTAAACAAAATTTGGTTCGGATAACATTCAGTATTTTGTTATAATCTGATGAAATTTTTGTGGGGAAAAAAAAATCAGTATCGCGATACAGTTTTTGATCGTGATGTGTATTGCAGCATTTTGGTATCGCAATAATCAATGCATCAGTGAATCGTTACACACTTACTGGCAAACAATTTTCTCAAAGAAACCCACATTCAGTGATGTGATTTAACAAAAGTAAAAAAAAAAAAAAATCCTGACAAATGGGTAGCAGGCCTGGGTCTCCCTTTGGTCTCGAGGACAAAGTCCCCTGAACCTTCCGGATGTTTAACTGTGGAGGATTTACAGACTCTCCACATCCCCACTAACAAGAAACTAGAGGCTACTTTTTCTTTCCTTGGTGGCTACTTCTCTTTCAAGAAAATTTTGAGGCAAAGGGAGATTTGTCAAAAATCCTGAAAACGGGAAAATCACAGACCTGCACATTGGTGGCTTTGACCTGAATAAACGAACTAACAAACAAACAATAACAAATTTGTTTACTTTTTCCTACCCAACACAAACCTTTATATGGGTATCACAGTCCTTTATGTTCAAAACTAAGTTTTCAAATCTCAGGATGATACAATGGTTGAGTGCTGGGTGGGTGCGTATGACGATGTAACAGTTCTGGGAACCAATTAAGAGGGTATTCTTGGGCGAACTAAATTTACCCGGAAACTCGGCATCCATAAACTGTATGCATGCTGTCATGGAAACAAAAGAAAAAATGTCAAAAAAAGATTAAATTTCATCACATAAGACACCAATTCTGATTGGACAATAGTCTCCACCTAGGTAAGTAGCCTCGGGGGAAGCAAGGAGAAGACTATCAATAAAAATAGAACAAATAGAGAATTAGCCATTGGAAACTGCTTACCAACCTAAAGGACGTGTAGTACAACTTGCAAAATGCAAATATATACTAGTTACTGAAAGTGCTGAATTTTTCCAAAAAAGTGCCCCTTAGAGGATATTGATGGATTTGGGGTGGTTAGGGTTCAAATATTATACAAGCGAAAACTTTCAGGGGTTACATTTTTGTTTTAATTCTGCCGTCCCTCCGTGACAATTTAAGGAAACTTAGGGAGGAGGGCCAAAGTCTTGGTACTGCCAAGCCTTTGAGAAGACTGGCCAAGCCCAGGCCTTGCCCGGGCCTAGGGGTCTACATAATCCCCTATCTGAACACAAAAGACCCTCAAATATCAGCACTGTTGCATGTGTAAAAAAGGGTCCATTTGTTTCCCCCAGTAGACCTTAGGGTTCTAACAAAATAACTTTTTACAGTATTTCACCTTGGGTTGACAACAAAAATGACTGGTTTCTTTGTGACATAACCTCTCATAAAATGTTGAAAAGACAATTAGACCCTAAAAAAGTCTGGTTTTTGATCACTGTGCACATCACCTCAGACCTGTGCGTCTACATTTTTAATTTAAATTTTTGTTTGCTATGAAACGATGTTCAATTTCAGCACAATTTGCTGGAACGATTGCAATTCTGTTGCAAGTGTTTTAAACAATTTTTTTTTCCACATACGCATACATATGAATGTTTGCCTGATCTGTGAGGCCTCTATTAGCCACCATACTTTGTATATTTGGTCATTGCATATATCACATATTTCACAGTTGGCCCCCCCCCCCCCAAATTAAGATTACCCCCCCCCCCAAAAAAAACCACATCGATTTTGAAGCCTACCAATGACCAGAAACAGGAAACATTTTTGCCTTATTGATATTTGCTTAAAGCCAATCATTCAATACATACTTGCCTTATTGATATTTGCTTAAAGCCATTCATTCAATACATACTTGCCTTATTGATATTTGCTTAAAGCCAATCATTCAATACATACTTGCCTTATTGATATTTGCTTAAAGCCAATCATTCAATACATACTTGCCTTATTGATATTTGCTTAAAGCCACTCATTCAATACATACTTGCCTTATTGATATTTGCTTAAAGCCAACCATTCAATACATACTTGCCTTATTGATATTTGCTTAAAGCCACTCATTCAATACATACTTGCCTTATTGATATTTGCTTAAAGCCAATCATTCAATACATACTTGCAGGTTTGGGGCTCACTGATGTCCTAAAGTTAGCCTCATAGTACAGATAAGAGCGATACGGCAGACTGGTGCAATACCATAGGAGAAGCTCATTGGAGGTTGACGTCCAGGAGAAAGGGTAGATTTGACCAGATACTTCGATAATGGGATTGGATGATACATGATCCATAATCTATACAGAATATAAAACAAATCATGCAGGAATTGAAAATTTGTATGGTGAAAATACAGCCAGCCAATCATCATCAGTCAACAAGCTGGGTGGTCGAGAGGTTAAGCCGTCTGCTCTAGTAAGCAGGAGGTCGTGGGTTCAAATCCTGCCCGAGTCGCCTGTGAAATTTTTTCACAGACACTCAAAGCACCGACCATACAGTGCTATACACATGTCAGTGTAGGGCAAAATTAAATCAACATTAGGAGTAGGTTTGCTGTAGCACCATGTAAATGGTTTCTAAGGAGTTGTAATAATTACTGGTTCTGTAAACGGTTTCTAAGGAGTTGTAATAATTACTGGTTCTGTAAACGGTTTCTAAGGAGTTGTAATAATTACTGGTTCTGTAAATGGTTTCTAAGGAGTTGTAATAATTACTGGTTCTGTAAATGGTTTCTAAGGAGTTGTAATAATTACTGGTTCTGTAAATGGTTTCTAAGGAGTTGTAATAATTACTGGTTCTGTAAATGGTTTCTGAGGAGTTGTAATAATTACTGTTTCTGTAAATGGTTTCTAAGGTGTTGTAATAATTACTGGTTCTGTAAATGGTTTCTAAGGAGTTGTAATAATTACTGGTTCTGTAAATGGTTTCTAAGGAGTTGTAATAATTACTGGTTCTGTAAATGGTTTCTGAGGAGTTGTAATAATTACTGGTTCTGTACATGGTTTCTAAGGAGTTGTAATAATTACTGGTTCTGTAAATGGTTTCTAAGAAGTTGTAATAATTACTGGTTCTGTAAATGGTTTCTAAGGAGTTGTAATAATTACTGGTTCTGTAAATGGTTTCTAAGGAGTTGTAATAATTACTGGTTCTGTACATGGTTTCTAAGGAGGTGTAATAATTACTGGTTCTGTAAATGGTTTCTGAGGAGTTGTAATAATTACTGGTTCTGTACATGGTTTCTAAGGAGTTGTAATAATTACTGGTTCTGTAAATGGTTTCTAAGAAGTTGTAATAATTACTGGTTCTGTAAATGGTTTCTAAGGAGTTGTAATAATTACTGGTTCTGTAAATGGTTTCTAAGGAGTTGTAATAATTACTGGTTCTGTACATGGTTTCTAAGGAGGTGTAATAATTACTGGTTCTGTAAATGGTTTCTGAGGAGTTGTAATAATTACTGGTTCTGTAAATGGTTTCTAAGGAGTTGTAATAATTACTTGTTCTGTAAATGGTTTCTGAGGAGTTGTAATAATTACTGGTTCTGTAAATGGTTTCTAAGGAGTTGTAATAATTACTGGTTCTGTAAATGGTTTCTGAGGAGTTGTAATAATTACTGGTTCTGTACATGGTTTCTAAGGAGTTGTAATAATTACTTGTTCTGTAAATGGTTTCTGAGGAGTTGTAATAATTACTGGTTCTGTAAATGGTTTCTAAGGAGTTGTAATAATTACTTGTTCTGTAAATGGTTTGTGAGGAGTTGTAATAATTACTGGTTCTGTAAATGGTTTCTAAGGAGTTGTAATAATTACTGGTTCTGTACATGGTTTCTGAGGAGTTGTAATAATTACTGGTTCTGTACATGGTTTCTAAGGAGTTGTAATAATTACTGGTTCTGTAAATGGTTTCTAAGGAGTTGTAATAATTACTGGTTCTGTAAATGGTTTCTAAGGAGTTGTAATAATTACTGGTTCTGTAAATGGTTTCTAAGGAGTTGTAATAATTACTGGTTCTGTAAATGGTTTCTAAGGTGTTGTAATAATTACTGGTTCTGTAAATGGTTTCTAAGGAGTTGTAATAATTACTGGTTCTGTAAATGGTTTCTAAGGAGTTGTAATAATTACTGGTTCTGTAAATGGTTTCTAAGGAGTTGTAATAATTACTGGTTCTGTAAATGGTTTCTAAGGAGTTGTAATAATTACTGGTTCTGTAAATGGTTTCTAAGGAGTTGTAATAATTACTGGTTCTGTAAATGGTTTCTGAGGAGTTGTAATAATTACTGGTTCTGTCAATTATTACCACTCCTAAGAAACATGTTGCTACCGCAAACCTATACTACAAATATAAAAAAGATTTCTACAGAGTGAGAATCAAACCATTATTCTTCTTTGTACATATTGTAGCCCTCCAGCAGAGAAATACAATTATTGGAGTGGCATTTTTCGGTCCATTTACAAACAATTGCCTGTAAGTGATACATGTATCCCTGACAAAACAGTTGCTGGTAGTATTAACACTGTGTGTGATCCACCATATGCATGAAATAACAAACCTATGCAAGTTTGAGCTCAATCGGTCATCTGAGTCACAAGAAAATTGTGAAAAACCGAGCCCGTTTTTTCACAAAATCGTTGCAACTTCCTGGCTTGCAAAATTCCCCAAAGAGATTTTTAAATACCACCACCATGCATTAAAAACAGGAAATCAACGACTATTTTAGGACATATGAGTTAATCGCAGGAAACAGTCGTTGGTAAAGTGCATGCTGGCCCGTTCTGAATCAGGCTGCAGTGCAGATGATTTGTAATCACAACCTTGTATCCCATGTCAAACATGCATGAAATACAATCACACAGCAGAGTACCACCTGGTATCCACCACAACAAAATGGCACTCACCGTTATACAAATAAATGTATACAAAGCAAGGAGAGCCAAAGTCATACTACAGCCAAGCTTTTAAGAAGCCCGCAGCCAGGCCCGGACTTTGCCCTGGCCTACTGGCCTATTTTATCCCCTAGCTGAGCCAAAAAAGCCCTTTACTAATGAACACAGACTTGACTGACACCTCAGCTGTCTTGTTCACATCTGCAGCCATTATACTGAGCTCTACTTGGTTGGGCTAGGCCCTCCAGAATCCTAGGTTATGTTGACTGGCAAGTACTGTATTGGTACAGGATTGTTACAAGACTCACAAAATACAGATTAGGTCACTAGGTAGCCCAGGTCTGGCTGGGCTTCTCAAAGGCTTGGCTGTACAATGACTTTGGCCCTCCTTAAGTTCTATAGCCAAAGAAAAAAAAAATACTTAGACAATTCAGGGCAGTCGGCGAGATCAATGACGACATTGGTGAAGGAGACAGTGACCTGATCAGTAATGGGAGCATGGAGTAAGGTCTCATCACTCCTGTAATCTGAAGTGGGTGAGTGCAGATGGATAGTCTGCGTTCGTCAGATTACCCGAGCTGACCGTCAAGATTGAAGAACAATCTAATGGCAAAAGAAGAAAAGTGTACATCTCAAACATGATAATTTGGCATCAAGTGTTAAAAGGGACAGTATCGTCATGACAAACAGGTCATGGAATCGGAGTGTTAGTTCTAGATTAACTCAGTGAAAACAGCTGAAGTTCGCCTGCGTCTAGTTCAAGATTGCATGTAGTTCTAGTAACTAGCTTCGTGCGTCAAGCCCCTAATCCCATGATGCCTTAATACAGCAGAAAAAAAACACGGTCAGACAGGGGAGCGAAACTCATAACCATGCTTGTTGTGCATGTGTGCATTTGGAGTACAATGCCATGGTATGAATTACACTGCCAGAATTCCAATTTATAAGTTATTAACAATGTCACTAATTCTACCTCCCTGTTAAGACAAAGGTAACTTAGCATGTTGTCACCAAGACAAGTTATTAAATTTATGTTACTTTAGTATTGTTACTTTTTAATGTTAGTAAATATTAATGTCACTTGGATATAAATCATGCTGTTACCAAGACGCGTTTTCACTGAATGTCACTAAGACACGTTTTAAATAATGAAATGATCAAAATGTATACCTAAGGCTAAACGTTTTATGTATAACTGTTAACCCAACTCAATAGTAACTTACTCCTAATCCTATAAACTCCACATTCTTAGAAAGTGTTACAATTTATAACATTGGCCTAAATCTTATACATGAGGTATACATGAGGGTACCGCTCTCACTGGCATTCGACAGGGTAATGAAAATTATGGCCCTCTTTGGTCCTGACAGCAAATGTTCATATATCTTGGATATTACAACTTATTATAATATAAGGCCTTAAGGGAGAAGTACTTGCACTTTTGCAGTGGTAATCCGATGTAAGATTTACTCCTGTCTCAAAAGTCTGTCACATGCCCCCGTCACTTGATTTGCTTAAATTGTACGTGAATGGTCGATTTTATGATGGTGCACACACAGTACAGGTACTAGACTTGGTTCCAAGTCTGTGATCGTGGTTTTTTGTCTGCCTGAAGCCAATACGGCTCTGCAGTATCGCATTAAATAGCGCCCTCTTGTGTATTAACCTTCGATCACAGACTTGGGAATGTTGTTCTCGGTTTGTACACAACCTATTGCGAATTAGTCCAAAAGTGGACGGAACAATCTGATTGGTCGGAAAGCCTTCCATAACATGAATATTCAAACTAAACCTTCTACATGCAGTTGGAGGCGATGTACTCAACCACGGCATTGTTGGATTGCCAGTGGGCACTGGCCCAACTTATACATATTCATATACAGGGTTAAAAATCACTAATTATTCACAACTGGTAGGGTAAGAAGGTTTCTCTGTGACAATTGGCACCCCCTCTTTAAAAAAGAATGTATTTGAAAAAGCAAATAATTTTTTCTTCACTGAAGAAACTGCTAAACACTTAAAATGTTTTAACATTAGGCCCTAATATTATTAAACATAAAAGATAGAAAGTGAATACATGAATATATAAATAAAACCACGTGACCTACATCGTGCTCATCTATAAATAATAATTTATGTGTCTAAATGGTCCAATAGCTGTGATCTGACCAAACATTTTTCTACAAACTTTAATATTCACTTTTAGTAGTTTGTGTTTTGCGTCATGCAATGATTGAGTCAAATTCTTATTGGCCTTAATCAAATATTGAGTTTTACTTGGTAACATTTATTGCTTTTCTATGTATGTGTCGTGTGAAGACTGGAATCATAGTTTTTATAAGTCCTTGTTTGGAGTAAAGAAATAAGACTGTACAAAACATTAGTGTGTGTGGCTGTTGTACTTTGTCCATCGTGAATATTAGTATAGATAGTTTAAAGGGACAATACCGTCACGATCAACAGGGCATGGAATCGGAGTACTATTTAAGATTAACTCTGTGACTGAACAAATACCCCATATTTATATAATAAGGTCATACTACCGTTGCTGCTGCATAAATGACCTAGTAATTTTCAGTCACTGTGTTCATCTATAAACTAGGCCACCGATTCCATGCCCTGTTGAAAGTCTGCTATATGAAGAACTTTGACCGGATTTCGCGCAGAAAAGATAAGATGCTCTGTGGAAGGCCAGAAGGACACACATGACCCTATACTAATGAGTGCACATAGCACGGATGTTTATTGAAAACAATAGGTCAGTGGACTAGACCATTTCATATAATGGGGATGGCGGTGGGTGTGAGAAAGTATTGGTACGCACAATATAATTAATAAGTACATGTACGTGCACATTAATACAAAATACAACTCAAGATTTCAGAGTTTTAAAATGTTCAACTTAAGCAACTTTAGTTATTCACATTCTTCCACAAAATCAAAGTAAAGATGGCCCAAAAAAGTAATGGTGTGATCCGATCAGCAAGTACATCAAACTTGTTTTTTTTTTAATCGAAGTTGGCTCAATTTTCTTTAAAAGAGGGATTTTAATATGGACTTAAAAAACCTATCTATAAATATATTCTACAACTATTTTTCCTTTGTTGATGTGAGGAGAAATCGTTGTCAAAATCTAATGATTGTGGACCGTAGAGAAACGAGTCTCCTACGTTTCTTGTGGCACAATCTGGTACCCACTGCAACCATCACACTTTACGTGCATAAGTGAGTGCATGTAAAACCAGACTACGGAGATCCTTGCATAAATTATACTCGAAGAAGAGAGACGTTCAATTATTGGACATAAAAAAGCCCCTCTTTCCTCTTGGCTAATCAAAATCCTTCTTACATGAATGGAAAGAGAATTTTCTACGGATTCTTCTGCCGTGCGAGGTAAATCTGTAACGTTACGCAATCTGCTTTGACATTCCATTTATTGAGCAAACCATCGGGAAAAACAGTCAAATTCGTGTTGACCTCCATAGGAAATGCAGATTTTAGCATTTACTCCCCTTTTTAAAAACAAAAAAGCCCTATTTTCCCAAGTGTAATTAAGTTTGAAAAGATAATCATTCTGAGGGAAAACGTTACACTTTAAAATGCCGGGCGAGGGGTTAGAAACAGTCAACTACATTTCAAATACAAAGGAAAGTTTGTTAATGTTGCATCATTTAGTGGCACATTTCCGTGTTGTAGGCTGCGTTGCGGAAGTCAAAGAGCAAATGCGAGCAAGTTGTTCATCCCCGGCTGATCTTGACGATGTATGTCCCTTTAAAGATTGTATCGCCCGTGTTTTTGTAAGTATAATGAAAAACAAAACAGTTGAGAATGACATTCTTCAAAGCTACATGTAAGTTTTACATAAACTAAGCCTGACTCATTGAGGCGCTTAATTACTGCTAAATCATGCTTTTGATAATTTAATATTCTGAGAAATATTATTTTATCAAAACATCGGCGATACATCTTTAGGTGTTTAAAAGCTAACATTTTGTGGACCGTTTAAGACATAAATACAATCAATATCGTCATTAACTTTTTTTTTTTAATTTCAAAGCTACATTGTTATTCTATAGGCCAAAGTTTACGCACCCCACCACCGTACATACATAAAAGTGAGTACCCCTTGCCATGAGAACATTTGAAAGGATGACAATTTTCTTACTGCCAAATTTCATACTCTTCCAAAACGACCCACACCGTTTACCAGCCTACGGGCCTGTGCATTGATCCTGATGACGTACATGTAAGTTAGGAATTCACATGACCTTCCACCTATGTGTATTGTAAATGGTTGGCCCTATTGGCCCTATGTGATGACGTACATTGTAAATGGATTGGCCCTATATATGTGTATAAATACAAGGCAACACTTTATCTTTGCAGCAACAATCTCTCGGACCAATAGTCAGGGGCGGATCCAAAGTGGAACAAAAGTGGGGGGCACACAGCACAAAAAGGCCACACAAGAAGTGTGGTAAATTTACCACACTTCTTATAAAAAAATAGGACACCTATAGCTATACCCCTTCACCCCCCCCCTCTGATTGGTTCCACCAAAAAGGGCACATATCCCTCCACTGCCCCCTCCCAGATCAACCAATGCCAAGAGCATAAAGCAGATGTTCCCCTTAAAGAATGAACTTTTGAGAATCTCTTAATCACTGATGATGGAATCATGATACACTAAGGTTAACTATTCACTCACTGAATTTGTTATATAGTTAAGTTGATCTATTATAACATCAGACTCATCACTGCGCTACAATACCTTTTATGACGAATCATTTGTTTTCAAAGAGGTTCTGATACCCTATTGACTCAAAATGTTTTGATCTGGAATTGGATTCTCATATCCTGAGGGATATAGGGTGTATATGGGGTGTATATAGGGTGTATTTAAACCCAAACATTTTAAAAGTAGGTGATCAATGAATCATCCAGGGGTGATCAATGAAATCATCCCGAAATATCCCCCTTTTATAAAACAACATTCTGTCATATTTTCTCTGTCCCCTTCATGAACATTATGACGCTTCATAATTCTTCATGATATTATTTTTGAAATGTACCCCCGAATATGCACATCTATAGAATCCTAAAGCTTCTGGAGTCCGTAGGCCTTCCACGGACCTCACGCCTTTTTGGCTTCACGCTACAGGCTTTCCGGGGCATTACCGTAGCTTTTCACATAAATTATTTATGGTGATGTACTATGCACTTATCTCTTTATAATTCAAATCTCAAAGTTTACTTTCCATGGAGGGTTAATGTTTCAAGAGGTTCACATAATGTCAAGGCATTTCTTTAATCTAAAATATTGTATATGTGCACGTAGGCGTCTACATAATGTAAATACAACTTGTATTCTATAAAGAAACCACTGGGGTGGCCCTCCCACAACAATGCATTTTCTGCCTCTCAGTGCCGTCTGTCTGAAGTTCAGGTGTACTTATAGATAACAGAAAAATATCACACCAACATCAGTAAACAGATTTTGGAGATTTAATTCTGATCAAGTTAATAATAAACCTTTAAGTTCAACTATGTATTCATAGACACTGGGTGGTGCTGTTTAATGATGATGATTGAAGAGGGTAAATAAAGACAGAAGCACGATAACGTATGGCAACATTCGCGCCTAAAATAACGTTTAGAATTCCCAAAAATTGTCACTCATAGCCAAATCGGAGTCAGGCATACTCTTCAAATGGAGTCCAGCAGCTATGTCAAAAATGACTCCATTTTAGTAGTCAAAGTACTCCGTTAAAGTGTCTCCATTTACTCCTTTTCCAGAGTCATAATGACTCTCTTAACTTTATTGAAGAGTCATTGCTTTTCAGTGGGGGCCCAGGGGTTTGGGTTTTTCCCTTTTCTTTTTCTTTTGTTTTTTAGGGCACTGTGAGGATTTTTCGTGGGGGGCTTCGCCGCTGAAATGTTGTGATCAGCAGCAGACAGTAATACCTCTTCACCCCAACATTGAAATCTGCCAAGTTCCTCCGGCCCTGATAAGCGCTTAAATTCTCTTATCATCTGTTGAGAAAATGGAATCAATAATTGAGGTTGGACAACCTTAACAATTAATTTGCGAGTTAAAAAGTAATGCCTAAAACCACATACACTAGCATACTCCGATTACTCGTTGATTTGTAATGATTATTTTGAAACCTAACCGATTTAGAAAGCATGAACGACAAGACATGCAAGATAGCTACATAGACTGGAGACCAGCAGCTGCATCGATCTCGTTGTTGTAGAGTCAGTGACCAGACAACGGTAGCAACGCACTTTACGGGAGGGGAGTCAAATTGACTCTACCTCAGAGTCCACTTACTCTTTATTATAAGAGTAAGGCGCCGTTTACCCTGTTTGAAGAGTCATTTGACTCCGATTTGGCTATGAGTGTATAAGGTAGCACGCATTGGCGGCGATTTCTTGAGTAAAAGATGATAGTGCAGTCCCATTTAGAGACACTTTACATCTGTTGGTTGTTAAATCAGATTGTATTTTTAGTACAGAATGATGTTTTGTCCTTATAGGAATAATTGACCTTAGTTTAAAAGGTACCATAAATGGACCAATTGGTCAAAACGGTGGAGTGACATATTATATTTCGGTTTATCAAACAGATGATTTTATTTGCAGGTTAGTTTGTGTTCGAGTGAGTTTGGCCATTTTGAATAATGTGATTTTGCCATTATGTTTACTGATTGTTTCACATCTATGTTATTAATGGACGGATTATATGTTTTGAAATCTCATGGTTCATATTTTGAGGCTTCCAAGCAGTTTTTGAGTGTTGGACTCATGTGTTGTTTTGGGATGCCAAGTGAACAGTAGTTTGGAAGGATGAGTTTTGGATGGTTTGTTATGCATTATAGGTATGTAATTCTCAATCTTCTCTGGAAAATGTTGATGTCACTCGAAAGGGTTGAACGGGTTGGTCAAGTATAAGGTGGTTGGAACGAGATTTCTTTTCCGAGATCATTTTTTTAATTTGAGATAGTTTTGCTCTAGATAGGTTTGTAATAAACTGTTCAATTCATTCTGCAATTGGGGTATTCATTAGACTAGTGTTATTTAGTTTGGTTTTAGTAAAACGTTCATGTGAAAACCGTTTTGTTTTCTGTTTCGATTGTGAACATTTTGCTCTTTTCGTTAGATTCCGTTTTGCCATTGTCAGTTATTAACTTGGTTTTAAATAATATATACTTATTATTTGTATTGTATTATTTATAAGATGGTAGGTTTGACAGTAGCATGTGACCACTCCTTTTTGAAGTTGTTGTGGTCCTGAAAAAGACCGGTGGAATTTGTGCCTTGGTCTCAGCGGCGTAGCCAGGACTTTTTCAGTGGGGGCACAGGGGGGGGGGGGCTAGGGGGGGCATTGCTTTTCAGTGGGGGGGGGGGCAGGGGTATGGGTTTTTTCCCTTTTCTTTTTCTTTTCTGTTTTTTGGGGCACTATGAGGATTTTTCGTGGGGGGCACCTGGGGGGGGGGGGTACGTGCCCGCCAGGCCCCCCGTGGCTATGCCACTGGTTGGTCTTGAAAAAGATCAGTCGGTCTGTGAGAGTTGTGCTTCGTCTCTCTGCCGCTTATGTCAACGGTTCAGTAGTGGTTGACGGGTGAATAAGGCGTTCAATTTCCGGCTATCTCCAGATCGTTCTTGCTCTGGAAATATTCCATGCATGGGTTAAATAGTCCATGGAGCTTGGTGTTGGATCTGCTCAGTTTTGTATGTTGTCGGAATGATTTGGTAAGGCCTTCGATTGGTGGTGGGGATGGGTCACTGGCAGGCGTAGCTGGCTATGTTCGCCAGGGGGGGCGAATCGGATCCCAGGGGGCCCACCAAAAAAATGACTGTACAGATTTTTAGGGCCCCCTCTTTACCTGGGGCCGTGGGCAACTACCCTTTTACCCTTATGTAAAGGCGGCCCTGTATACAGGGCCGGATTTATAAGGGGGCAAAGGGGGCAATTGCCCCGGGCCCCCCTGCCAGAGGGCCCCCAGACTAAGGACTTCCTTTATATAAAAAAAAATGTAATAATTGTAAAATTAGTTTTATATTTTTTTCGAAGAAATGCGGTTTATCATTCATTTTAGTTCATTTTTTATTTGTCATGTAATTTAATTTCTATGTCGAGGGGCCCCCGAACCTGAAGTGCCCCGGGCCCCTCAAGGTCTAAATCCGGCCCTGCCTGTATAGTCCTGCCTGCTGGTGGGCCCGTCAGTCAGTCCCATAAGCATGTGAAAAAAATTCGCATGTGTTAGGGGGAGCCCACTTATTCTGGAATTGGAGCCAGGGGGGCGGCCGCCCCCTGCCCCCCGCTAGCTACGCCACTGGTCACTGGACGGTAGAGAGTGGGTCCAAGTGGCACACCCATGCAAAATCATGTCAAAGTTGATTGCTTTAATTTGTTGAAAAAACATCATACAGTCTTTATGTTTGTATGTTATTTATCAATTCAGAAATGTTAATGTGTAACCAAACAATGTTTGAGTTATAGATTTGAAAGCTATATCTCAACAATCTTTAGACCAATAGTCAGGGGCGGATCCAAAGTGGAACAAAGTGGGGGCACACAGCACAAAAAGTCCACACAAGAAGTGTGATAATTTATCACATTTCTTATAAAAATAGGACACCTATAGCTATACCCCTTCCCCCCCCCCCAATTGCATGGTTCCACCAAAAAGGGCACATATCCCTCCACTTCCCCCCTCCCGGATCAACCAATGCCAAGAGCATAAAGCAGATGTTCCCCTTAAAGAATGAACTTTTGAGAACCTCTTATGATCACTGATGATGGAATCATGATACACTAAGGTTAACCATTTATACTCACTGAATTTGTTATAGTTAAGTTGATCTATTATAACATCAGACTCATCACTGCGCTACAATACCTTTTATGACGAATCATTAAGTTTTCAAAGAGGTTCTGATACCCTATTGACTCAAAATGTTTTGATCTGGAATTGGATTCTCATATCCTGGGGGATATAGGGTATATACGGGGTGTATATGGGGTGTATATGGAGTGTGTATGGGGTGTGTATGGGGTGTATATGGGGGTGTATATGGGGTGTATTTAAACCTAAACATTTTAAAAGTGGGTGATCAATGAATCATCCCCAAATATCCCCATTTTATAAAACAACATTCTGTCATATTTTCTCTGTCCCCTTCATGAACATTATGACGATTCATAATTCTTCATGATTTTATTTTTGAAATGTACCCCCGAATATGCACATCTATAGAATCCTAAAGCTTCCGGAGTCCGTAGGCCTTCCACGGACCTCACGCCTTTTTGGCTTCACGCTACATGCTTTCCGTGGCATTAACGTAGCTTTTCAGATAATTTATTTATGGTGATATTATCTCTTTATAATTCAAATCTCAAAGTTTACTTTCCGCGGAGGGTTAATGTTTCAAGAGGTTCACATAATGTCAAGGCATTTCTTTAATCTAAAATATTGTATATGTGCACGTAGGCGTCTACATAATGTAAATACAACTTGTATTCTATAAAGAAACCACTTGGGTGGCCCTCCCATTAACAACAATGCATTTTCTGCCTCTCATCAGTGCCGTCTGTCTGAAGTTCAGGTGTACACCTGAACTTCAGACAGACGGCACTGTACTTATAGATAACAGAAAAATATCACACCAAAATCTCGCTCGGTTAAAATTTCAATAAACACGGTTAAATTAGGGGTACCCTTCATTTCAACCTTAATTTAACCGTGTTAGTGTATGGTTAAATCGCCGTTAAAAATTCCTTTGTAGTGTCTCGGTTAAAGCATGGTTAAAATGTGGTTAAAACTCGGTACCTGTTCTGAGATCTACTGAGGGAACTCTGCGGCGAGTTAAGCCATTGTTGACAGAGATAATCCCAATACAAAAGGCTCCGCTTGCCCGCCTGAGACATAACGGTCAATATTTGTTCAACCATGCGCGAAAGAGTACCGTCCATGTTGCGCCCAAAGTGCAGCCTGCAGTCCATACGAACTTCGGCTGAATTTCGAAATTGGAATAGGCGGCCGCGCCAGTCAGGAATGTGCCTAACGTCGATCAGTTTCGTCCGCGTTGTTTGCCGGCGGCCGTAGTACAGCGCCAGAACAAAAAAAGTCCGTCCCCCGGTTAGGATTGACGTCACTATGACTATCTTTACCGTGAAATATTTAGCTCGGGGCGTTTTCAGGGCAATTTCACGGAAATGATAATCGTGAAAATGCCGTGAAAAAATTGTGAATTTCATTCGCCGTGAAAACACTGTGTAATCACCGTACAGCATGCTGTAAGCATGGAGACTCTTTCTTCCTCCATGCTGTAAGTTTGGCCAGCTCATTAACTCCGCTAGCAGAGATAATCCTCTGCTCCATTGTTGACCCTTTTGTATCCATACAGTTATTTTGACGTTCTAATTGAATTATGGTGGCAATACTACACTTTTTATTTACAAATCTTAATCCACTGGGCCATAATTTCTTGATTTTTACATACACCAAAATCGGGAAATTTTACTCATAAAGATTTATAAACACGAAAAACTCGAAAGGGAATTCCTCACAGAGAACGCAGTAACACTGCACGTACACGTACAGTACATGTACATGTACATGTACATGTACATGTACATTACATTGTACATGTACACATGTACATGTACATTTTGTACATTACTAGCATATACATACCACTTGCGACCCGGTGCTGAAATTTGTGGGCATTGTGCATATAATTATGTACTAATGTGTGTTTGATGATCATGTGCCTATTTCTGCGCATCGTGATTGGATAGATTTGCATAGTAGCAAATTTATGTTGTTCTTATTGGCTGTTCGATTGATCATGAATAATGTTCATTATGTTGCATATTCATTTATACGAACGTTGGCGCTCTGTAATTAGGAAATGGACAATAATTATAATGCATTGACTACCGAACTGAGGTATGTTGCGGGCCAAACAGGTACTAACAGTGTTGTAACCAAGTCATTTTTTCTCAAGTCAAGTCAAGTCACAAGTCAAATGTTCTCAAGTCAAGTCAAGTCTCAAGTCAAATTTTCTCAAGTCAAGTCAAGTCACAAGTCAAATTTTCCCAAGTCAAGTCAAGTCACAAGTCAAATTTTCTCAAGTCAAGTCAAGTCACAAGTCATTTATCGTCCCGAATAAGGCTAAAAAAGTCTCCAGTTTCAAAATTGGTGCGGTGACGCGATTTTGTTTTTTGTTTGTTTAAATTTTTTTTACATGTGTAGGCGGGGACCAAATTTCCCATTATACAAAGTATGGTGGCTAAGAGAGGACTCACAAATCAGCCAAACGTTTATACCCCTATGTGAAAAAGTGTGGCTGCGATTGGACATCGTTTCATAGCAAAAAATAATAAAATAAAATGCCGACGTGCAGGTAGGTCTAGCTGAGGCCACGCGCACGGAGATCACCAGAAACCGGAGCCTTTTTTTGTTTGGTTTTTTTTTGCCTATAATAATGTTCTGTTTGTCATGTTCCCTGTCTTGGCAGTGAGAATAAATCCAGTGTTTGTCATTTGTTGTTTATAGGATATACATAATTGACACATTTATCTCGAATGAGCCGCGAAACCTCGCTGTAATCATCGGGCAATATTTTCTAGAAAACTATACAAACGCACACACGTGTACCGTGTATCGTGCAGTACATGTGAAGGGAAATGTATGGTGAAACGTATAGGCTCAAATGTACACTGTAGGCCTAAAGATTGACACTTTATTGAAGATGTTTAGACGTATTTTACTTCATTAATATAAGTTGCTGATTGAATAAAATAAATGAAAAACAAGTGATAACATGATGGGAGGTAAATAAATGACTATTGAAGACCAGAAACTCACAAACAAATCCAAGTATGACGTTAACGCTTCACAAATTGTGTAGTGCGTCATTGTTTTTGTTGGTGTCCGCATCTGAATTCAATGTTATTTACAAAACAGGGAACCAGGTAGTTTTTCATCAATTCGGTCCAGAAATTATGGGGTTGTGTGGAAAGTATAGAAAGAAGCGATTGAGGTTTTAATTTTTTAATCTGAAAATTATCAATCTAGCGTAGGTAACATGTATTTAGAGTGGTTCATTTCAATATTTGTACGAAAATTTGCAGACGGTTGAAGCTGTTACACGCGGACAATTCATTTTTCTCCCAGGACGGAAACCGACGGATGGTAATTTACACTCTTATATGGGCCTCGGAATTTGGTAATTTGGAAGAAGATAAATTTTGTATACGCCCCAAAAACTAGTAATTGCTGCTTCTTAGTTATTCGGTCGCTGTTAATTGTCACAAACAATACATTTGTTAAAATCACGGACTCCGGATCCAGTGTATTACAACGTTGTGCATGAAATCCTTACTGATTCTGTGTTGACAACTCTGACAACGCTTGCATAGGTGATGTAAGGAGAATTTAAACATTACGTTCGTAAAATATTTAAAAATTCCCTTTTTACGGAGTAAAACATTAAAAAAAAAAACATGTACCCTTTAATGATTACACACATAATAAACATAATTTGAGTCAAAATAGCTATTCGGTTTTGTTTTACGAAAGATTTGTGATAATTTGTTCAACACTTGACAAATTCTTAATACAATTAACAATGTCGCTATAACCTCGTTCCAGCCGTTTGTATAAATTATTTTGAATATTAATGCAATGCCTTTACCAGTAATAGCCCACTTCTTCCACTACGACGGATTGTGTTGAAGACTAGACATGTAGCGTACACTTTACAGTACAAGGCACATACGTGTACAGTATACACTATTATTATGTATTACGTATAGATATAAAATTCGCGACGGCATTTTTTTCCCGTCACAAAAGTATTCGGCTGCCGTGGCCGGATTGACCAGAAAAATACATGTAATAAAACAACCTAAAATACATGATGACTTGCAATGTCGTCAAGTCAAATTTACTCAAGTCAAGTCAAGTCACAAGTCATTTTTGTCCAAGTCAAGTCAAGTCCCAAGTCATTTTTGTCCAAGTCAAGTCAAGTCGCAAGTCACAAAAATTGGCGACTCGAGTCGGACTCGAGTCCGAGTCACCGACTCGAGTCAACAACTCTGGGTACTAACAATAGGACTTAAAATAACAATTCATCCATTGGGGTTCCTAATTATCATGGGTTGTTTTAATAATCGTTGCCGAAGAACAAGGATACGATGAGGACCAGTAAACGTAAGCCTCGACTGTCGGGATAAATTGACCCGCTCTGGGGCTCAAAAACGGATGATTTTATAAAACCGCGGTTTTATTTTTGAAAACCGGTATTTCGGCGGTATTTCGGGTATAAATCCCTCGGTTCGCTGTTGGTTTAAAAAAAGTGACTACTCGGTTTTACCGGGGAAAAAACGCCCAAGCCTAGCCGATAGATATAATATAATATTACATTTTAAAATTTAATTTACTTTATACTTTATTTACTTTATGCTTCAATTCAAGGCATTGTAAATGGCTGCAGCTTTAGGCCTACATGTGTAGTTGTTGTAAGTCGTTGCTTTTCGTTGCAAATCTGAGAATTAGAAAAAACAAGCCACCTGTTTCGATTCCCACATCACCTGGCCAGCTATCTTAGCGATAGCTTGGCCTTCATTGCCACAAACGAGCAGTATAATATAGTATATAACTAATATAGATCAGTAGCAGGATTCAGCCTGAAGATCTGACGTCACGCTTCCACAATTGTGAAATACTCCCGATACCGGCCTCTCATTTCGGGGGACACCTGAACATTTATTCAACTTTGACTGTTAATGTAAGGAACCCTGAAGTGTGACGTATCCAATGAAATCCCTTGAATGGTATGGCCGGAGACAATTAAGTATATTGTATGAACAACGGTGTCTGGTTCCCGACTACACGCTGATGTGATTTGTGTAACGTTAGCCATATTAATTGTAGCACATCGTTTGGCCCCGGCTCGGGCACACGGATTTTCTCACGGGGACGAAGCTGAGTTATTAGACTGTCCGCCAAGTTAATAATAAACCTTTAAGCTCAACTATGTATTCATACATTGGGTGGTGCTGTTTAATGATGATGATTGAAGAGGGTAAATAAAGACAGAAGCACGATAACGTATGGCACATTCGCGCCTAAAATAACGTTTGGAATTCCCAATAATTGTATAAGGTAACACTCGTTGGCGGCGATTTCTTGAGTAAAAGATGATAGTGCAGTCCCATTTAGTGACACTTTACCTCTGTTGATTGTTAAATCAGATTGTATTTTTAGTACAGATATGTATGATGTTTTGTCCTTAAAGGAATAATTGACCTTAGTTTAAAAGGTACCATAAATGAACCAATTGGTCAAAACGGTGGAGTGACATATTTCGGTTTATCAAACAGATGATTTTATTTGTAGGTTAGTTTGTGTTCGAGTGAGTTTGGCCATTTTGAATATGTGATTTTGCCATTATGTTTACTGCTTGTTTCATATCTATGTTAATTATATGTTTTGAAATCTCACGGTTCATATTTTGAGGCTTCCAAGCAGTTTTTGAGTGTTGGACTCATGTGTTGTTTTGGGATGCCAAGTGTAGTTTGGAAGGATGAGTTTTGGATGGTTTGTTATGCATTATAGGTATGTAATTCTCAATCTTCTCTGGAAAATGTTGATATCACTCGAAAGGGTTGGTCAAGTATAAGGTGGTTGGAACGAGATTTCTTTTCCGAGATCATTTTTTTAATTTGAGATAGTTTTGCTCTAGATAGGTTTGTAATAAACTGTTCAATTTGTTCTGCAATTGGGGTATTCATTCGACTATAGTGTTATTTAGTTTGGTTTTAGTAAAGCGTTCATGTGAAAACCGTTTTCTGTTTCGATTGTGAACGTTTTGCTCTTTTTTGAGTTTCCGTTTTGCCATTGTCAGTTATTATTAACTTGGTTTTAAATAATATAATATATTATTTAAGTATATTATACTTATATTTGTATTGTATTATTTTTAGATGGTAGGTTTGACAGTAGCATGTGACCACTCCTTTTTGAAGTTATTGTGGTCCTGAAAAAGTCCGGTGGAATTTGTGTTGGTCTTGAAAAAGATCAGTCGGTCTGTGAGAGTTGTGCTTCGTCTCTCTGCCGCTTATATCACCGGTTCAGTAGTGGTCTTGGACGGGTGAATAAGGCGTTCAATTTACGGCTATCTCCAGATCGTTCTTGCTCTGGAAATATTCCATGCATGGGTTAATAGTCCAGGGAGCTTGGTGTTGGATCTGCTCAGTTTTGTATGTTGTCGGAATGATTTGGTACGGCCTTCGAATGGGAGTGGGGGTGGGTCAGGGGACGGTAGAGAGTGGGTCCAAGTGGCATACCCATGCAAAATCATGTCAAAGTTGATTGCTTTATGATGTTGAAAAAACACCATACAATCTTTTTGTTTGTATGTTATTTATCAATTCAGAAATGTTAATGTGTAACCAAACAATGTTTGAGTTATAGATTTGAAAGCTATCTCAACTTTATTGTAAAGGTTCTATGGTCCGATCCCAGGGTAGTACGATCACGGGTTAACATTATTTTGAAGCGATAAGTAGGCCTATATCGCTCTAGTCTGTGACGTCAACATTCATTATTACTTTACAGTTAGAGTTCATCATCAGTATAGTTCCGGCAAGTGGTTCCATCCAGGGACTATTTAATGGGCCTATATTTTATCCAGTGATATCACTACTCTTACTTGCCGGACGACACAACGACTTTAGTCCGCTATACGTCACTATTCATTATTATAATAGAGTTGATTATCAGTATAGTTCAGGCAAGTTCGAGGGACTATATCTATAAGGACCTACATTTTATCCCGTGATATCACTAGTCGATCAAGATCTGACGATGCAGCAGCTCTAGTCAGCGACGTCTCCATTATATTTTAGGAAATCGGTGAGTTTGCTTCAGGGTCTCTCAAAATGTCATTTTTTCTGTCAGTTACACTTAAAACCTATATAAAGTTGTATCTAAAATTGTTTGTCATATAATACGATTGTTCGTTGTGAAATGTTTGTTGGATTTGGTGTGTGAAGAACGCTCATCACAATGTGTGGCGTGAGTGGCAAAAATAACTCCTCCATACATAATTCGTGCACTCTTAAATCTAAAGTGTTGAATCAACATTTTTAAGAGTTCGGTCAGTGACAACTCTTTATAAAGTTGGATTTAACTTTTAAAAGTGTTGAATTAAAAATGATAAAGTTAGACTTAATCCTAATTGACTTTGTGTATATTCAACACATTCTTCGAGTTGAATTTCGGTGAGTGTTGTCACTCGCCGAACGCTTATATAGTTGATTCAACAAGTTTAGTTTGAAGAGTGTGAGCTATTATAGATGATGAAACGTTCTCAGAACACAGGCAAACAATTATTAAATGTGGCATCAAAATAGTGGAAAACTTTGCAATACAAGTTATATATACAACACAATTATTAAGATTGTTTGTTTCAATCGCGTTAACATTAGACGGACGACTGTTGGTAGCCGAAAGTATTATTTTCAGAATTAAAAAGGTTGCATCATGAAATGTTTTTTTCTTTATTATACTTTCGTAGTACGTGTGTTGGGGAGGAGGGAGGGATGCAGGGGCGTAGCGAAGGCATTTTGTTTGGGGGTGGGGAAGCCAATTTGTCGACTGACATCGGGGGGGGGGGGACTATACCACCTGGTGAAACCTCAGCTCTTTTCGTGCTGGAAATACAATGTATTACAAAGTACAAACAACTGATAACAAACAACTTGGCAAATCTTCAGCGCCTACAGAAACACGATACATTTGCAGTCAGCAAACCCATAGCTCTAGGTTTGCCGACTGAAACTTTATTCTGGACCAACCCTTGATCTACTAGTAGCTTTGATTATTCATTCGCCATCTGAGGCTCTAAATGCCGACTTATTATTGGTGGGTGCCGCCCCCCCCCCCCCCCCACCACACTTGCTACGGCCTGGGTGGGATGTACACCTAGAAACATTAAAGTGCACCAGTCTTTTGTTTTCAAGTAATAATGTGAATAGGCTTTCGTCAACTTTTTTGTAAAATGTTAATTTTCAGATTAAACTCAATCAACTCTATTTATTAGACGTAACCCTCCTATGTTTCCTCCTTCAACTGTTATTTTTATCTTCTTGAATTAGGTGAAATTTCATACCTCTAAAGTCAACTTTTATTTTACTTTATTCTTTTAATTTTGTTTTGATTTGTTTTTAATTATAAAACAAATTGTTTTTATAAAAGTCTGAAGCTGTTTAAGAACTCTTATATATATTGCCGGCAATTACCTTCCCCTAATTCCCTTATTTTTGTAATTTCTATTGTAACTGAAGAATCAATGAACATTCCACATAGGTAATAATGTTTTAAAATGAAATCCCATTCGTCTGCATAATGTTACATTTCAAGATATTAAAGACTTTCAACATCTTTCCAATAACAAAGACATCGTTATCGGAATTTCCAACACTATACCATCATCACCACTCTCATAACATCAGCCAAACTCACTCTTTGGAAACAAGATATTCTCAAATCAACAGATTCGGATTTTATTAAAGAAATAACAAAAACTAAAGAAATCCCTTCTATATCCTCACTCAAGTCCATCAATTAAACTCAGGCTCCCTTTGTCGATGTAAGGAATCTAAACTTAAAAGTATCGCCATTATCACTTCACACAGTTGGATTACCCCCCCCCCCCCATAAAGCATTTGGTTATATAGATAATTCTTTTGAACAGGTCTGAAGGTAAATTTCTAGAATTCAATTTGCCCTGGCCTATTACTAACCGTTCTAGTCAACTGTACTATAAACCAAATTAAAACTTTAGATATTAATTATTTCGATGACTTTTCCCTCATTTCTTTTGACTAGGACAGTCTTTACACAAATTGTCACCGTTTTCACGAAGGGCCAATTGGGCCACACAACACAAAACACACGTTTCGAGATAATCGATTTTTAAGTTGCTCACTTTTTGAAATTACTTTTCACCATCAATAACGGATAATATTGCCAAATTATGTGCACTGTTTGAAAGTACAGATTTCAAACTTATCAAATGTACAAATTATTTGACAACAAGACGATTATTTACAGCGTAATTGATTTATTAATACAATTGTCTTTGTCTCTTCGTGAAAACGCTAGGAACGGCTTATTTTGCTCTCAATTGTCCCTTCGTGAAAACGGAAAGGCAGCGCGTGTCACTACACACCTATAAGTAGCTCACAATTGGCACTTTTTGTGAAATAAGGGAAAACGTCTCGTGTGAAGGGGCCGGTACCCGTTCTGGATTTGTACGCACGTTATGAGGGAGAATTGGGGACTAAATAGTTTTTGCGTTTCACGAAGGGACAATTGGGAAAGTTGTGTTGATTTGAACGTTAGGGATTAGTATCTTTGATTTGAACGTTAGGGATTAGTATCTTTGATTTGAACGTTAGGGATTAGTATCTTTGATTTGAACGTTAGGTATTAGTATCTTTGATTTGAACGTAAGGGATTAGTATCTTTGATTTGAACGTTCATTAGAATAAGTAAGTACGGGCTCAGTGACAAACTTTAACGAGCTATAATGACATCATCACTCATTTATATAAGCTAATTACAGCACGCACGCGCAGTGGTTTGGGAAGTAATAAATATTCATTTAATGTTCACGCGGTGAACCAGTGACCTCCTCGCGTCGATTAGCCAATCAGCACGCAGTACCGCGAAGATTGCGCGCGCACAAACAACTGTCATTAGAATTCTAGAATATGCAGTCGATCAACTTCGGTGGTCTGTGAATATTACATAGGTACATACAGTAAAATTTTGTAAATTTCATTCAAACTTTGTTTGAATATTCATTAGGGTCGACAGCAACTAACTGCGCAGTTACTTTATGAATGAACTACATGAGTGAACAGCAAATAGACCGCCCACTGGATGGAGGCCATGTATAGGGAGCGTCTTAACCCCTATAATACATGGCCTCCATCCAGTGGGCGGTCTATTTGCTGTTCACTCATGTAGTTCATTCATAAAGTAACTGCACAGTTTAGCTTACCGCACCGCGAACACGTACATGTACGTGTACGTGTACGTGTACGTGTACGTGTACGTGTACGTGTACGTGTACGTGTACGTGTACGTGTACATACGTGTACGTGTACGTGTACGTGTACGTGTACGTGTACGTGTACGTGTACGTGTACGTGTACGTGTACGTGTACGTGTACGTGTACGTGTACGTGTACGTGTACGTGTACGTGTACGTGTACGTGTACGTGTACGTGTACGTGTACGTGTACGTGTACGTGTACGTGTACGTGTACGTGTACGTGTACGTGTACGTGTACGTGTACGTGTACGTGTACGTGTACGTGTACGTGTACGTGTACGTGTACGTGTACGTGTACGTGTACGTGTACGTGTACGTGTACGTGTATTGTTAGTGTTCATACGTGACGCGGTCAGTGTGCTGAATTGAAGTGCAAGAGTTGTCGTTTTCGGAATTCGACGGGTAGGCCTACATAATGTACAAATTTTCCAAAAGCAGAAATATTGGGTTTCTACAGCAAGTAGACAAACTAAATTTGCATGGGGTACAGTTAATATGTCCAGTACCTGTTTCTTTTGGGAGCATGGGTTTCATAAAATAGAGGGTATATGCAAATGGTCTATATTTGTCTGTGTGCGTAATGCAGTGTGTATTTCAACGCTGGTGTTTGTATGAGAGATGTCCGTTTACTTATTGTAATGGTTGGAAATGTTAGCTGCCAATGCAATTACAATCACACGATCGAGACATGATCTGTTTAGATGATTTCAACTTGAGATTGTCCTTGTACTCAACCTCGTATGAAAGGATGTGGTATTTAATTATTACAATGAAAAAACTTCACTACTTCTGGGTTCAAAAGATCAATAACAGGCAGGCAGTTTCCGTTTCATTCTATGACGCACAAATAATTCCTCAGCTCCACTACAGAGATGAGAGGCGGTAGACAAGTTTTCAAATATTTCCTAAATTTTCCCTATATTTCTTCAAAAAATTCAAAAATATTGTCCAAACATACAAAAAAGTATATTTTACTAACTTTGTGATCATTTTCCAATATTTTAAACTCAAAAAATCATTCCTCCTGTGTTAGTTTTAGGGGTGCCAATTGGGGTAATTCAATTGTATATTGATTTGTGAATTTCTCATTGAATAGAAAGTTTATGCTGATAGTGATTTGGGAACTTGCACATTTCTACCCGTTTGTTGAGGTTTGGTTCCACAAGTGTCGATAAAGGGCAATTATACTATTTTATAAAATAATTATATCCATATGCATATATTGATTGTGATGAAGAGGTTTTAAGTGGGTATTTCATATTTTCTGGGGCTTAATATTACTTGGCCCATACCAATTTAAATTTATGGAAGTCGGTCGGATACTAACCCATACCCAGTGACAACATGGGTGCTGTGCAGACTTTCAAATAGTGTAATAAACTTAACAAATGTGTGCAATTAAATTACCCAAACCATTAGTCTTAATGCAAGTGTGTGATTTCTTACGTTGGTCGTATACTTCCTGAACAAAAATTATATCCAAATTAAGGCCAAAAGTCTCTGGTTGGTTTCTCGTGGTCTCCGCGTACATCACCTCAGACCCGCGCATTGGCATTTTAAATTGTTTTAAATTTTATTTTATTATATTTTTACTATGAAACGATGTCCAATTGCAGCCAAAATTGCTGGATCGATTGGAATTCTGCCCCGCTGTGTTTAGTAAAGAACTTTTTTTTTTTACATATACTATAGGGTATGAACGTTTGCCCAAATTGTGAGGCCTCTTTAATAGCCACCATAATTTGTGCATGGGAAATTTGGTCTGCAGTGGTTCCAATAACTGCGTATCCATGTTAACCGTTTTCACGAATGGCCAATTTAATTGGGCCACACAACACAAAACCGTACGTTTCGAGATAATCGAGTTTTAAGTTACTTACTTTTTGAAATTGTAGTTTCACCATCATTAGCGGAGAATATTGCCAAATTATGTGCACTGTTTGAAAGTACTGATTTCAAACTTCTCAAATACACAAGTTATTCAACAACAGGACGATTATTTACGGCGTAATTGAATTGATTTCTTAATACAATTGTCCTTTTGTACGTTGTGAAAACGCTAAGGCAGTGCGCGTGCGCGCCACTACAGATAAATAGCGCAAAATTGGCTTTTCATGAAAACAGACATGCAGAAAAACGCCTCGCGCGAAGTTTTGTCACACAGCGCGTGTACAAAACTATGTGGAATTATCGATATGTCGTGAGCCAGTGTGAAACTGGTACCCGTATAATTCTGGATTTACCTGCCGCACATTTGCATTATGCATATGGCGGGAAAATTGGGGACGAAGTAGTTTTCAAGAAGGGACAGTTTGGAAAGTTGTGTTGATTTGAACGTTTTCTCGAAGGGATTATTATTTTAATTTGTGATCAATCGTCCTGTTTAATTGTTGAAAAGTTGAAACATTTGGAAAGTTGTTCTTTCACTTAGGGTACAAGATTTATTAGTATTTTGCGTCTTAAATGTAACATGATACGTTTAAAATATAGGTGTTACTTAAAGCAGGACGTCAACGGAATATATTACAGTGTTTTGATGCTGTTAGGCTTACAAGAAGTGTGTAATGATTACTTCTATATGATTAAAATTCAAATAAAGTAATTTCTTAATGTAAAAAAAAATTCATTTTGATCAGCATTTCACTATCTAGAAAAGTCGTGTTTCGCAAAAAGCCCGAACTCATGAATAATTCATATCGTAGTTGTGACGTACAATCAAGGACTGGCATTCGCTGCTTATGCCCACATGTCATGAGTGTTCCCCAGCAAAGTGCATTAAAAAGCGACGTGTACGAAACGAGGACTCGGCCGACGAACTCCCAGTCGTACTCACTTGCCTTCTCTCGATATTTGACGCTTTCAAAGTTGGAACAGAGCCTTGCTTCAAACGATATTTGGTATCCAAACCAAAACTTTCTTTCACTTGACTGGAAGAATCTCTACAGTCGCCCGTAAAATGGGCTGTACAAATCAACGACCATTTTGTCAACGTGAAATCCTTTCGTGTATTGTTCACGAACTTCACCCACTCCTTGGAAGCCGCCGGATTCCGCGGAAATCGGAAAAAACTAACCTCTGGATTCTTGGTGGCACTTCTTGTACATCCACCAACAGCACATGTGCTAGGCATTATGCCGTCTTACACAAAATCGTCAAAACGGGGAAAAAATCATGTGTATCAGCTTCGAGCAAGTAAAATCCCATTGCCAAACACAAAGACAAAAACGGCTTCCTTTATTTATGCCCCAGATAGTACGTCACACTTACGCTGGTTTACGTGGCCGCTGGTATTTCACCGTTCATTTCGTATTGTATTTCTATGGGCCTTTGCTGGGAACCATGAAAGCGCGCAGCCAACGGCGAGAAAAAACCACTCGCTCAGAAATCTAAGAAGGGGGGCTATTTTTTACAATCAAAATTAAACAAAATAACGGGGAATAAAACCATCGTACTGATAATGAAATAATAACTAAACACAACATAAACAAGACTCAGGAGACGATTTAGTGTACGAGCTCTCGTTGAAGTCCATCTTTAAAGCTCGATGCTGTGTGGCCCAAATTCCTCGTTAACACCCATTTTACCATTTCCCAATTAGTGTAATACAAAACTAATGAGTTTTGTAAAATACGTTTTTCCCCCATTTGGCAAAAAAAGCGTCACCTCACAGATTTTGAAACCTATGAACAGAAACTGGAGACTTATTTTTGGCCTAATGATATACTCGTTTAATAATTAACCCTAAAAAACAATATTACAAAAATGGCGGAGATATGGACAGTGGTGGCCTGGTGGGTGACCACAATATAACGAGAATTTTGCACCTTTCCTCTTTGAAAATGCAACAATTGTTGGTTCCCGGCAAAATAATGTTCTTTGCCAGACCACCAAACCATGGAAGGTATATGCCATTCAAGTAACACCTCCCCCTATTGGCTACTTGAAGTGCAATCTAGTGCACTGATTGGATAAATTTGCTGCTCTTTGATTGGCTGAAAGATACAAACCCTGAATCCCAACTTTGTCACAAATTTCCCAATGGACATTCACACAGTTAAAATTGCCCATACCATTTACACACACAGCTATTTGCTATTTGATTGGTTAAAAGTTCTTACACAGGATCCCTCATTTACATATATATGTTCATATAATTATAAATAAGATGCACGCACCGCGCGCGCGTGTACGCGCGCGTACTGTGTAACATAGACATAAAAACACACTGTCCCCCACGTACATGCAGTCAACTGTGTGTACTGTATATTGTTATGCAGACACAACTGAACTTTACAGGTTCAATGTACATTACAATGTATTAATGTATTGTTAAGACAACCGTACCTGACTGCACGCATTCTAGCGGTGAGTAAAGAAAACAAAATAAACAGTTTATTCCGAGTAGAAAGCATTTGATCTCCTAGTCCTAGTGATAAAAATATCGTATTGTTTTTGTTTATTTTAACGGTTCGTGAACCTCCGTAACATTATTTAGGCTACTTTAGAACTGTGTTCTTCAGCCGATATTCACAAAACCTTAGTTTTACTTATAATTAACTAGTACTTATAGTAGGCTACTTCGTGTTCAGACAGTTTGTGACAAGATCTATCGAATGAGGCCATGAAAACATCCATAGGTCACCGTTAAAAGGGTGCTATACCCATTTTGGGGTATTTTTTTCTTAATTTTTGGTCAAGAATATAGTGTTTTCCGACAAGTTCCTTAATTTTCATCCATTGGTATCAACTATCATTGGCCATGAAATGTGACACAAATTGCAAAAGTACAATAAAGTCTGACAGGCCTAACAGTAACAGCCTAACGTCATAATGGTACAATTCATATCATAAATTTATATAGGCCTAGGCCCTATTGAGTATTGAGCAAACAAATTTGGAACAAATCTTTAAAAGA
This sequence comes from Zoroaster sp. YZ-2022, assembly GCA_029582265.1. Classification (NCBI taxonomy): domain Eukaryota; kingdom Metazoa; phylum Echinodermata; class Asteroidea; order Forcipulatida; family Zoroasteridae; genus Zoroaster; species Zoroaster sp. YZ-2022. Next base: position 1,819,363 of record CM055823.1, read on the forward strand.
AAATGTTTTGGGGACAAAATTAAATATAAGTTATTTCATTTAAACGTAATATATAGCGGCCATATTGGATTGACTCAGTGTTGGCCAGTTCAGAGTTTAAAAATTGACAACAAATCCCAAAATGAATAAATGCCTTTAATAATAGGGCCTGTCCACACAAGGTTTTCGCAAATTACAAAATCTAAATTTTCTCAAAAAGGAAGTTTAATTATTAAATGGAAAGACAAATCTGCTCCAAAAAGAATCTTCAATGAGTGCAAATAGCAATGGTTTGTAAAATGTTTTTCTTAACTGCACATAAGCACAAAACGAGTGTGTGTGCAATCAATGGCAGATCCAGGATTTGGCTAACATGGGGGTTGGGGAACCCAGGTCACACATCCTCATCCCCTTGTAGGCAAAATATTTTTTATCAAGTTTTGTTTATTGCCATGGCCACTTTGTCCCTCCCCTGGCTGTATTCACCCTTGTCCCCCTGTATTCACCTTTGCCCCCCCTGTATTCACCCTTGCCCCCCCTGTATTCACCCTTGCCCCCCTGTATTCACCTTTGTCCCTCCCCTGTATTCACCCTTGCCCCCCCTGTATTCACCCTTGCCCCCCCCTGTATTCACCCTTGCCCCCCCCCCCCTGTATTCACTTTTGCCTGCCACCACTCGGCATGTGTGATCCGCAGCATTTATTTGGGATTCTTGATGCCCTGTTGTTCATTCCGAGTGCTTTAAATATTATGACTTCTTTAACATTTTCTAGGGATGCAGTAAGAAATGTAACCTATTCTATAAATGGTTTACAATTCAGTTTTTGCAGGATCTTTTTTATATGGACTACCAAAAAAAGGTTGGGGTTGACTATATGGAAAATATTTTTAAAAAGTTTTGTTTATTGCCATGGCTGGGGGGGGGGGGGGCCTTATATGGACCTTCATATTGTTTAATTTCGTAATCATTTATGGGAAATCCAAAAAGGGGGTGGGGATATTGATATAGGGATGACATTGATATCAAGGGGACATGTCCCTGTGCCCCACCGACCGACGCCCATGCTGACAACTAATTGTTCTTAAACACAGGGTCAATGTCTACTATACTATCCTGATTGGGAGATACTGTTATCCTGATTGAAACCCTATTCTCCCAATGAGGATACCAATTGACCCCAATCAGGAAACCCTTAGGTGACAACCACACCCGCGGTATTATCAAATGTTTGCACTGAAGAATTACAATGGAAATTATGTTTTTGTTTTTGTTTTGTTTTTAATTGACTAGAGGACAGATGAGATGACCACAACAGTGGTAGAAACCAAGAGATGACGTCACAGAGAGGCCCAAGACAAAACGTAGATGATCAAGATGTCAGTGCCGCCACGACTGACATGTGGGAGCTAGATGTAACAAGTAAGACATGATACTTTTATGTGTTTTTGGGTGTCCATGGATTTGGAATTTTATCAAACTGAGAAATGAAATAATTCAAAAACTCACATGAATCAATACTGTGGGAAATGTACAAATACTTTCGTAAGTTAATTGAGCCTTCTGACTGAATGTTTTTTTTAAATACTAACTGCCAAAGCAAATTATTTTAAAGCAATTTAGGTTAATAACCAGTGCTGTTCCTGTATTATAGCAAAATTTACCAACATTAGGAAAATATTGTGCAATGCGATATATACATGTAGTGTCTTTGCTACATATATTATAACATTATAAACGGGTTCTGATTTGTCCTCCTATATAACTGTATTGATAGTCATTGAAGTAGATGTAGGCCTAACGTGTTTCTTTTCTTTTCTGTCAATTTGTACATAGATCCTCCTGGGGCACGTCATCACCATACATTGGTTCCATACCCAGGCAGTTTACAACAATCTCAGCAGTTACCATTACAGGCTAATGTGCAGAGTTTGAATGTCAGTGGTCATGACATGCCAATGTTTATGGCTCCATTAACACAACCAACTTCCCATATCCATCAGGCACAGCCATCGATAGGTAACGGTAACAACAAATTGTTCTATAAAATATCTCAATATCAACGATTTAAAGGCAGTGAATGTATACCTCAAAAAGCATACAAATGATGACAAAATTCAAACCAAAAAGTGGGGGAAGGGGAGGGGGAATTGATCAGGTAACCACTTTAAAAAGAGAGGGGGACATGCCCCTGTGCCCCACCAATCGACGCCCATTAGGTGACAACAACACCTGCAGCATTAACCTTAGCAAACATTTGCAGTAAAGATTGCAATGGAAATGTTTTTTTTTTTTTTTTTTAATTGACTAGAGAGGGACAGACGAGATGACTACAGCAGTGGTAGAAACCAAGAGATGACGTCACAGAGAGGCCCTAGACAAAACGTAGATGATCAAGATGTCAGTGCCGCCACGACTGACATGTGGGAGCTAGACGTAACAAGTAAGACATGATACTTTTATATGCGTTTTCGGGTGCCCATGGATTTGGGATTTTATCAAACTGAGAAATGACAATAATTCAAAAAACAAACATGAATCAATTACCAACATTAGGAAAACATTTTGCTATGTGCAATAGTGTCTTTGCTATTATGACATTAAATTGTATCCTGATCTGTCCTATATAACTGTATTGATAGTCATTGAAGTACATTGTAGATGTAGGCTTAATGTCCACAACGATATACTGACAAATATGGACAGTGGTAAGATTTCTGGCTTGATCTCAGCAGTGCATTTGACACAGTGGATCATTGCATCTTACCTCAGATTGAAACCCATTGGCATCGATGGTTTGGCCCTCCAGTGGCTCACATCTTATATCTCAAACAGATCTCAATCAGTATGTCTCCCTAAAGCATCATCTCCATCTGTTAATCTCAACTTTTCCATTCCACAAGGATCTGTCCTTAGACCTCAATTATTCAATATCTATACTCAACCATTGCAAACCATTATCGAGTATCACAAAATAAATTACCACATGTATGCAGATGATTTACAATTATATTTCTCTTGTCAGCATGTACAAGAAGATATTGATGAATCAATGACAAAGCTTGAAGATTGTGTTAGTGACATTCAGCAATGTGATGATAAGCCGCTTGAAACTCAATGAAGATAAAACAGAATTTCTCATCCTTGGTTCAAAAAGACAACTTAACAAAATCACTCCTCCCCATTTACATATCGGCTCCACATCAGTATCTCCTGTTGACCAAACTCGGAATTTAGGTGTGATCTTTGATTCAACAATGTCTCTTGATTCACAGGTTTCAAACTGTGTTAAACTGGCCAACTATAACCTCCGAAATATTCGTTCAATCAGACAATATCTGAATCCTGCAGCAACTGAACAGCTAATTCACGCCTTTGTCACTTCATATCTTGATAACTGCAATTCTTTACTTTTTGGTTTACATAACAATCTAATAAATCGATTACAGCGGGTTCAAAATGCTGCATCATGTCTTGTGACAAATACAATACGATCATCCCATATTACACCTGTTTTAAAATCTCTTCACTGGCTTCCTGTTCGAGAGCGAATTTCTGATAAGATTCTTCTGATAACTTATCGGGTGCTCAATGCCTTAGCCCCTAGATACATTTTGTCTCTCATTCATTTACCCTCTGTCATTCGTCCTGGCTTACGGTCACCTAGAGCCCCAAAATTGTTTGAGCCTCGTTCCAAGAGAAGTTGGGGAGGAAGGGCGTTTGTTACAGCTGCTCCTTGTTTGTGGAATTCATTACCTTTACATATTCAAAAATCTAGCTTAAGTATTTTTAAAGCTCAACTATAAACATATTTGTAATTTTTCATGTATTTATGTAAGTTTTTGTTTAAGTAACTTTGTACTATATTCCTGTAGGCGCCTTGAGCACCCTCTGGGTGGATATGTGCGCTATATAAATGTTGCTATTATTATTATTATTATTAATGTATTTGTTTTCTTTTCTGTCAATTTGTACATAGATCCTCCTGGGGCAGGTCATCTCCATACATTGGTTCCATACCCAGGCAGTTTACAATCTCAGCAGTTAGCATTACAGGCTAATGTGCAGAGTTTGAATGTCAGTGGTCATGACATGCCAATGTTTATGGCTCCATTAACACAACCAACTTCCCATATCCATCAGGCACAGCCATCGATAGGTAACGGTAACAACAAATTGTTCTATAAAATATCTCAATTTCAATGATTTAAAGGCAGTGAATGTATACCTCAAAAAGCATACAAATGATGACAAAATTCAAACCAAAAAGTGGGGGAAGGGGAGGGGGAATTGACAGGTAACCACTTTAAAATGAGAGGGGGACATGCCCCTGTGCCCCACCAATCGACGCCCATTAGGTGACAACAACGCTTGTAGCATTAACCTTAGCAAACATTTGCAGTAAAGATTGCAATGGAAATTTTTTTTTTTTTTTTTTTTAATTGACTAGAGAGGGACAGACGAGATGACTACAGCAGTGGTAGAAACCAAGAGATGACGTCACAGAGAGGCCCTAGACAAAACGTAGATGATCAAGATGTCAGTGCCGCCACGACTGACATGTGGGAGCTAGATATAACAAGTAAGACATGATACTTTTATGTATTTTTGGGAGCCCATGGATTTGGAATTTTATCAAACTGAGAAATGAAATAATTCAAAAACTCACATGAATCAATACTGTGGGAAATGTACAAATACTTTCGTAAGTTAATTGAGCCTTCTGACTGAATGTTTTTTTTAATACTAACTGCCAAAGCAAATTATTTTAAAGCAATTTAGGTTAATAACCAGTGCTGTTCCTGTATTATAGCAAAATTTACCAACATTAGGAAAATATTGTGCAATGCGATATATACATGTAGTGTCTTTGCTACATATATTATGACGTTATAAACGGGTTCTGATTTGTCCTCCTATATAACTGTATTGATAGTCATTGAAGTAGATGTAGGCCTAATGTATTTGTTTTCTTTTCTGTCAATTTGTACATAGATCCTCCTGGGGCAGGTCATCACCATACATTGGTTCCATACCCAGGCAGTTTACAACAATCTCAGCAGTTACCATTACAGGCTAATGTGCAGAGTTTGAATGTCAGTGGTCATGACATGCCAATGTTTATGGCTCCATTAACACAACCAACTTCCCATATCCATCAGGCACAGCCATCGATAGGTAACGGTAACAACAAATTGTTCTATAAAATATCTCAATTTCAACGATTTAAAGGCAGTGAATGTATACCTCAAAAAGCATACAAATGATGACAAAATTCAAACCAAAAAGTGGGGGAAGGGGAGGGGGAATTGATCAGGTAACCACTTTAAAAAGAGAGGGGGACATGCCCCTGTGCCCCACCAATCGACGCCCATTAGGTGACAACAACACCTGCAGCATTAACCTTGGCAAACATTTGCAGTAAAGATTGCAATGGAAATGTTTTTTTTTTTTTTTTTTTTTTTTAAATTGACTAGAGAGGGACAGACGAGATGACTACAGCAGTGGTAGAAACCAAGAGATGACATCACAGAGAGGCCCTAGACAAAACGTAGATGATCAAGATGTCAGTGCCGCCACGACTGACATGTGGGAGCCAGACGTAACAAGTAAGACATGAGACTTTTATATGCGTTTTCGGGTGCCCATAGATTTGGGATTTTATCAAACTGAGAAATGACAATAATTCAAAAAACGAACATGAATCAATTACCAACATTAGGAAAACATTTTGCTATGTGCAATAGTGTCTTTGCTATTATGACATTAAATTGTATCCTGATCTGTCCTATATAACTGTATTGATAGTCATTGAAGTACATTGTAGATGTAGGCTTAATGTCCACAACGATATACTGACAAATATGGACAGTGGTAAGATTTCTGGCTTGATCTCAGCAGTGCATTTGACACAGTGGATCATTGCATCTTACCTCAGATTGAAACCCATTGGCATCGATGGTTTGGCCCTCCAGTGGCTCACATCTTATATCTCAAACAGATCTCAATCAGTATGTCTCCCTAAAGCATCATCTCCATCTGTTAATCTCAACTTTTCCATTCCACAAGGATCTGTCCTTAGACCTCAATTATTCAATATCTATACTCAACCATTGCAAACCATTATCGAGTATCACAAAATAAATTACCACATGTATGCAGATGATTTACAATTATATTTCTCTTGTCAGCCTGTACAAGAAGATATTGATGAATCAATGACAAAGCTTGAAGATTGTGTTAGTGACATTCAGCAATGTGATGATTGATAGCCGCTTGAAACTCAATGAAGATAAAACAGAATTTCTCATCCTTGGTTCAAAAAGACAACTTAGCAAAATCACTCCTCCTCATTTACATATCGGCTCCACATCAGTATCTCCTGTTGACCAAACTCGAAATTTAGGTGTGATCTTTGATTCAACAATGTCTCTTGATTCACAGGTTTCAAACTGTGTTAAACTGGCCAACTATAACCTCCGAAATATTCGTTCAATCAGACAATATATCTGAATCCTGCAGCAACTGAACAGCTAATTCACGCCTTTGTCACTTCATATCTTGATAACTGCAATTCTTTACTTTTTGGTTTACATAACAATCTAATAAATCGATTACAGCGGGTTCAAAATGCTGCAGCATGTCTTGTGACAAATACAATACGATCATCCCATATTACACCTGTTTTAAAATCTCTTCACTGGCTTCCTGTTCGAGAGCGAATTTCTGATAAGATTCTTCTGATAACTTATCGGGTGCTCAATGCCTTAGCCCCTAGATACATTTTGTCTCTCATTCATTTACCCTCTGTCATTCGTCCTGGCTTACGGTCACTTAGAGCCCCAAAATTGTTTGAGCCTCGTTCCAAGAGAAGTTGGGGAGGAAGGGCGTTTGTTACAGCTGCTCCTTGTTTGTGGAATTCATTACCTTTACATATTCAAAAATCTAGCTTAAGTATTTTTAAACATATTTGTCATTTTTCATGTATTTATGTAAGTTTTTGTTTAAGTAACTTTGTACTATATTCCTGTAGGCGCCTTGAGCACCCTCTGGGTGGATATGTGCGCTATATAAATTTTGCTATTATTATTATTATTATTAATGTATTTGTTTTCTTTTCTGTCAATTTGTACATAGATCCTCCTGGGGCAGGTCATCTCCATACATTGGTTCCATACCCAGGCAGTTTACAATCTCAGCAGTTACCATTACAGGCTAATGTGCAGAGTTTGAATGTCAGTGGTCACGACATGCCAATGTTTATGCCTCCAGTAACACAACCAACTTTCCATATCCATCAGGCACAGCCATTGATAGGTAATGGTAATGACAATTTGTTCTATAAAATATCTCAATTTCAACGATTTAAAGGCAGTGAATGTATACCTCAAAAAGCATACAAATGATGACAAAATTCAACTTTAGAATTTGCTGTAAAAACAAGTGTAGATGTTTAAAAGCCTATAGTTGATAAAACTTCATAAACACATTTTTGTGTTTATTTTTTAACCGGTAAAATTGCTTTGTGGTTTTTACCAAAAACAATGCATTAATACACAAAGACACGTTAGACGTTTAAAAACTAGACACAAAAACATGTTTATGGGGGGATAAAACTTGATGGTTTAAAGAATGATGGTTCTTATTCTTTAAAGATCGTCCAGAAACATCCAAAAGCCATCATCCACCAAGCCGGTCAGTCGATCCTGAAGAACCCCCTAAAAAGCGGATACCATCAGGTAAAGTATCAATTTTGATAAAAAATGTTTGTACAAAAAATGCTATTCTTTAAAGATCACATAATTATTGATACAGTGCCCCACTACTATAAAAAGGGGAATGCAAGTCCATCAATCCCCAGATCCATGTCATTTGATTGGTGGAACACACATCACATGTCATCTACTAGTTTGGCCATTGCGTCTTCACTCTAAAAGATAGTACAACAAAGAGCATTCCTATAACAAAACGTGTGTAAGATAGTAAATACTATCTTACACACGAAACATGCATATAAGGACACTTGAATGCTTACATACAAAACATTCATAGGGACACTCAATCGTAATTTAATTCTGGTTCTCATTTAAAGGGGCAATCGGAGTGCTAGTTTTAGATTAACTCAGTGACTTAAAATAATACCCCACATGATAAGGTCATATTAACATTGCTGCTGAGTCTCTCTGTTAAACTAGGACACCAATTCCATGCCCTGTTGAGTCTACTCTGATCGTGATAATACTGTCCCTTATAAAAACAAATATTGAGTGCCTTTATTTTGTTAATTTTGATAATCATAGTGTGGTGATGTAGCCAGCTGTGATTTAATATGCATGCACTATGGCATGGAGTTACACATGATCATTAATGTCTCTATACGTACTTCTGACAACATGGGCATCAATCGCTACTTATATGCATGCACTATGGCATGGAGTTACACATGATCATTAATGTCTCTATACGTACTTCTGACTACATGGGCATCAATCGCTACTTATATGCATGCACTATGGCATGGAGTTGCACATGATCATTAATGCATTTCTGACAACATGGGCATCAATCGCTACTTATATGCATGCACTATGGCATGTTACACATGATCATTAATGTCTCTATATGACAACATGCATCTATGGCATAGTTGCACATGATCATTAATGTCTCTATAATGCATTTCTGACAACATGGGCATCAATCGCTTTTATATGCATGCACTATGGCATGGAGTTACACATGATCATTAATGTCTCTATCGCTTCTGACAACATGGGCATCAATCGCTACTTATATGCATGCACTATGGCATGGAGTTACACATGATCATTAATGTCTCTATACGCATTTCTGACAACATGGGCATCAATCGCTACTTATATGCATGCACTATGGCATGGAGTTGCACATGATCATTAATGTCTCTATACGTACTTCTGACAACATGGGCATCAATCGCTACTTATATGCATGCACTATGGCATGGAGTTACACATGATCATTAATGTCTCTGCTATACTTCTGACAACATGGGCATCAATCGCTACTTATATGCATGCACTATGGCATGGGTTGCACATGATCATTAATGTCTCTATACGCATTTCTGACAACATGGGCATCAATCGCTACTTATATGCATGCACTATGGCATGGAGTTGCACATGATCATTAATGTCTCTACTCGTACTTCTGACAACATGGGCATCAATACGCTTCTTATATGCATGCACTATGGCATGGAGTTGCACATGATCATTAATGTCTCTATCGTACTTCTGACAACATGGGCATCAATCGCTACTTATATGCATGCACTATGGCATGGAGTTACACATGATCATTAATGTCTCTATACGTACTTCTGACAACATGGGCATCAATCGCTACTTATATGCATGCACTATGGCATGGAGTTGCACATGATCATTAATGTCTCTATACGTACTTCTGACAACATGGGCATCAATCGCTACTTATATGCATGCACTATGGCATGGAGTTGCACATGATCATTAATGTCTCTATAATGCATTTCTGACAACATGGGCATCAATCGCTACTTATATGCATGCACTATGGCATGGAGTTGCACATGATCATTAATGTCTCTATCGCATTCTGACAACATGGGCATCAATCGCTACTTATATGCATGCACTATGGCATGGAGTTGCATGATCATTAATGTCTCTATACGCATTTGACAACATGGGCATCAATCGCTACTTATATGCATGCACTATGGCATGGAGTTGCACATGATCATTAATGTCTCTATCGTACTTTCTGACAACATGGGCATCAATACGCTACTTATATGCATGCACTATGGCATGGAGTTACACATGATCATTAATGTCTCTATCGTACTTCTGACAACATGGGCATCAATCGCTACTATATGCATGCACTATGGCATGGAGTTGCACATGATCATTAATGTCTCTATAATGCATTCTGGACAACATGGGCATCAATCGCTACTTATATGCATGCACTATGGCATGGAGTTACACATGATCATTAATGTCTCTATATCGCATTTCTGACAACATGGGCATCAATCGCTACTTATATGCATGCACTATGGCATGGAGTTACACATCGATCATTAATGTCTCTATACGCATTTCTGACAACATGGGCATCAATCGCTACTTATATGCATGCACTATGGCATGGAGTTGCACATGATCATTAATGTCTCTATACATAAATCAATAAACAAGGGCATCAAACGCTAATTATATGCATGCACTATGGCATGGAGTTGCATGATCATTAATGTCTCTATACGTGCTTCTGACAACATGGGCATCAATCGCTACTTATATGCATGCACTATGGCATGGAGTTGCACATGATCATTAATGTCTCTATACGTACTTCTGACAACATGGGCATCAATCGCTACTTATATGCATGCACTATGGCATGGAGTTGCACATGATCATTAATGTCTCTATACGCATTTCTGACAACATGGGCATCAATCGCTACTTATATGCATGCACTATGGCATGGAGTTGCACATGATCATTAATGTCTCTATAATGCATTTCTGACAACATGGGCATCAATCGCTACTTATATGCATGCACTATGGCATGGAGTTGCACATGATCATTAATGTCTCTATACGCATTTCTGACAACATGGGCATCAATCGCTACTTATATGCATGCACTATGGCATGGAGTTGCACATGATCATTAATGTCTCTATACGCATTTCTGACAACATGGGCATCAATCGCTACTTATATGCATGCACTATGGCATGGAGTTGCACATGATCATTAATGTCTCTATACGCATTTCTGACAACATGGGCATCAATCGCTACTTATATGCATGCACTATGGCATGGAGTTGCACATGATCATTAATGTCTCTATACGCATTTCTGACAACATGGGCATCAATCGCTACTTATATGCATGCACTATGGCATGGAGTTACACATGATCATTAATGTCTCTATACGCATTCTGACAACATGGGCATCAACGCTACTTATATGCATGCACTATGGCATGGAGTTACACATGATCATTAATGTCTCTATACGTCTTCTGACAACATGGGCATCAATCGCTACTTATATGCATGCACTATGGCATGGAGTTACACATGATCATTAATGTCTCTATATCGCACTTCTGACAACATGGGCATCAATCGCTACTTATATGCATGCACTATGGCATGGAGTTGCACATGATCATTAATGTCTCTATACGCATTTCGACAACATGGGCATCAATCGCTACTTATATGCATGCACTATGGCATGGAGTTGCACATGATCATTAATGTCTCTATCGCACTTCTGACAACATGGGCATCAATCGCTACTTATATGCATGCACTATGGCATGGAGTTACACATGATCATTAATGTCTCTATACGCACTTGACAACATGGGCATCAATCGCTACTTATATGCATGCACTATGGCATGGAGTTGCACACGATCATTAATGTCTCTATACGTACTTCTGACAACATGGGCATCAATCGCTACTTATATGCATGCACTATGGCATGGAGTTGCACATGATCATTAATGTCTCTATAATACTTCTGACAACATGGCATCAATGCCATACTTATATGCATGCACTATGGCATGGAGTTACACATGATCATTAATGTCTCTATACGTACTTCTGACAACATGGGCATCAATCGCTACTTATATGCATGCACTATGGCATGGAGTTGCACATGATCATTAATGTCTCGACTCTTTTCTGTTATAACATGGGCATCAATCGCTACTTATATGCATGCACTATGGCATGGAGTTGCACATGATCATTAATGTCTCTATACGTACTTCTGACTACATGGGCATCACTCGCTACTTCAATGCATGCACTATGGCATGGAGTTGCACATGATCATTAATGTCTCTATACGTTCTGACAACATGGGCATCAATCGCTACTTTATATGCATGCACTATGGCATAGAGTTGCACATGATCATTAATGTCTACGTACTTCTGACAACATGGGCATCAATCGCTACTTATATGCATGCACTATGGCATAGAGTTGCACATGATCATTAATGTCTCTATACGTACTTCTGACAACATGGGCATCAATCGCTACTTATATGCATTCACTATGGCATGGAGTTGCACATGATCATTAATGTCTCTATACGTACTTCTGACAACATGGGCATCAATCGCTACTTATATGCATGCACTATGGCATGGAGTTGCACATGATCATTAATGTCTCTATACGTACTTCTGACAACATGGGCATCAATCGCTACTTATATGCATGCACTATGGCATGGAGTTACACATGATCATTAATGTCTCTATACGTACTTCTGACAACATGGGCATCAATCGCTACTTATATGTATTCACTATGGCATGGAGTTGCACATGATCATTAATGTCTCTATACGTACTTCTGACAACATGGGCATCAATCGCTACTTATATGCATGCACTATGGCATGGAGTTACACATGATCATTAATGTCTCTATCGTACTTCTGACAACATGGGCATCAATCGCTACTTATATGCATGCACTATGGCATGGAGTTACACATGATCATTAATGTCTCTATACGCATTTCTGACAACATGGGCATCAATCGCTACTTATATGCATGCACTATGGCATGGAGTTACACATGATCATTAATGTCTCTCTATACGCATTCTGACAACATGGGCATCAATCGCTACTTATATGCATGCACTATGGCATGGAGTTACACATGATCATTAATGTCTGCATCGCATTTCTGACAACATGGGCATCAATCGCTACTTATATGCATGCACTATGGCATGGAGTTACACATGATCATTAATGTCTCTATACGCACTTCCTGACAACATGGGCATCAATCGCTACTTATATGCATGCACTATGGCATAGAGTTGCACATGATCATTAATGTCTCTATACGTACTTCTGACAACATGGGCATCAATCGCTACTTATATGCATTCACTATGGCATGGAGTTGCACATGATCATTAATGTCTCTATACGTACTTCTGACAACATGGGCATCAATCGCTACTTATATGCATGCACTATGGCATAGAGTTACACATGATCATTAATGTCTCTATACGTACTTCTGACAACATGGGCATCAATCGCTACTTAGACGTGTGTGAATATAGTGAAAATGCATTTAGATTTTAAGAATTCATTCTAATGAGAAGTTAGGAAAGTTTACTCTTTTCTTAATGTGAAAGGGAAATTATTTAAATTTTCTTAAAAGTAAAGGCACCTCATTAGACAAAAAAAACCCAGAGGGATCTTTTATGGAAAATACCACTGTTGATTGCTTGACCTCAAATTTGGCAAAATCACGTTTATTTAATTCTGCATTTACCCCCAAAAGGGCATTGCTATATCCTCTTGTGGCATGAATAATGTCTATTTGACTTTTCTGTGTCAGGTAACATTCCAGAGGTTCTAAATGATAAACTTATCGCAAGGATATCAAAGGACATTGGTAACAAGTGGACGATACTAGCTGCCGAATTGGACCTCAAACAACCAGACATTGAAACATTCGGAGCAGATGCCCCACTTAATCAAGTAGAACAGACACGAACAATGCTCAGTGAATGGGTCAGAAGAAATGCTGAGAGAGGTGATCGTGTTGCTGTGTTGATATCAGCTTTGAGAACCATTGGTCTAAATGATGTGGCATTGAGTGAGTATGGTGATTTTCTTGTTTATAAAATGTTTTGAATTGTCAGTATGGCAATATATATTTCCACTAAATCGGTAATGCCAGTACACCAAAGGTTTTGCCAGTGACTGTTCTAACCAGCTCCACTTTTTTGATCAATATATGTATCTGAAATATTAAATTTGAAGATGCAATAAAGTTTTAAATTTTTGAATACTGACAAGCCCAACCATATTGTGAGTATGACGTGTGTGTTGAGTTTTGATTTGAACAAACTTGAAATTAGGGATCAAGTTAGTTTGGAACAAATTCTTTAGGAATGAACATGGCTTTGGACAACTTGGTTTGCAACCAAGCTTAATTTGAAATCTTCTCTTTTTATTCTCTCGATAATAATTCTATGATAACTGGATCCGATCCCAGTGAATTGATGTGATATTAATTATTTAAGGTAAAAATTCTTACCAAATCCACTTACTTATAGTCTGTACCTGATGGTAGTCATGACATGCATGTAGCAAAAAACAATAACGATGTGTGTAATCAGGCAGAAACTAGAGTGATTACAAATTGTAGGTCCTTTTTGGTGGTAAATTTCTGTTTCAGTTTTACGAAGCCGTTCACACGCTTAAATAATATATATGCAATTTGCAGTATTGTTTATTTTCCTTTGTCTAACAGTGTGTTCTGTCTGTTTCAAGAGTCATACTGTTCAAAACATCTTTAACTATCCTCACTACGCTACGGGTTATTTTCAGAACCACACTAATTATTCCAAGAAGAGATTATTACACATGGTGTTACCCATAAACCTAACCTAATATCCAATCCATCATGCAAAGCTTCAAATCAAATTTAACTTGTGGATGTATATCTATTTTGGTTTTTACAGAAGTAATGTCTCTCACAGGTGATCAGCCAAGCCATTCTCAGGAAATCGGTCCAGTGTTGACAGATCCTTCACAGGTTGCTGCTGACAAAGGTAACCCAGCATTAAAAGCACACTACCATACGACAGGTAGCTATATGCTTTGAACATAAATCTTTGGGTGGATGATGATGATGAAAGGCACATCAAACACATTTATGCCAAATTGCTATTGAAAAAACGTACATATAAACATTGAAAGGTAATTGGCAATAACTCGATTAAAAATAATTACTGAATTAAAACCAAAATCTTACTTGATGTGAAGTTGGCGATGGTACCAAACACCATGAGAAATGTTTCCATCTGACGTGCTTTAATGTTTAAAAAATAACTTGAATGTGTTACAAAATTTGAAAAAGTGATCACGGCCGTGATACTTTTTCCACATTAGAATGAATGCAGAGAAATCCAAATGCATTTGCACTATTTTCTCGTTCATGACTTAATGAAATGTGTTGAAACTACATGTACATGTATATGATGCATTTACAGTCATTTTACCAATGGTGTACAATGTCTTTATGTGTTCCATTCCATATATGAACCCTGTTCATTTAATTAGTGTAAAATACACCGTTTCCCAAATCTCAATGTAAACTATTTAAAAATCATTGAATACCATTGAGAATGGTATCCTCAAAAAGCAATCAGTTTCCCATTATTTATACTCGATGTAAAAATGACGGTATCATACATTGCTTGAAATCTTTCTGCATGAGGTACTTTTGTTTTTAACAACAGTCAAATTTTATTCTCAAATTATAAACATCTGAAATTTGTTGACAAACTGTATCAAAATTCAATGCAAGAATTAAAAGAAAATTCGCTGTAAACACAAGTGTAATTTTAATGGATATGTTTTTGCGTTTATTCTTCAATTGCTAAAACTCGTCGTGGTGTTTACCAAAACATGTTTGTGCGTGTATGAATTTAGACACAAAGACACGTTTACAATTTAGGCACAAAAACATGTTTAGAGGAGGACAACACTTGAACACCACAAAAGGTGTTAACTTTTCTTTGACAGTATTTGTGTTTGCAGATTGTAATTTCTGAATGCATTTTCACTGTTTTCTCATTAATAACACACAGCAATGAGCTGAAACTTTCACATGACAATTGTTTTGTATATTATATCTTAATTGATATGGAGTGATACATAGCAGAATGAGTCTACTAATGGTATACTTTCCCTTCAATACTTCAAATAATTTAATCATTAAAACCCTCCTACAATCGGTACAATTTTTGAAATAACCCATTCAGGCCACTCCAAGCCATTAGCTGTTGCTATGGTTACCCTTCTGCGCACTGTCACACCACTGAGATTGCAGGGTAAAGTGGTCTCCCATCATATATTGTAGGCCATACTAATATATGTTCAAACATTTACAGTGGCCTTGGGTGGCACACAGTTGATTTTGTAAGATTACTTGGAAAGGACAGCAGGCTTGTACATGTACATGTATGTACTGAAGGTTGCTAAAGAACAGAATTTAGTGGTTGGGAGTGGCTTCAATGTGTAGGAGGGTTAAAACTGATAATGCTGTAATAATCTAGAAACGAAAGTGATTTCCAATTATCAGACCTTTTTGGTGGCAAATGTAAAACAAATCATTTACTCAACCGTCACACATAGTGTATATCATTATCAAATTTTGCTATATTGTTTGTGTTCCTTTTTCTATTTTATTGATGTTTAATTATTTTGTTTTTACAGAAACAAGGCCCGTCACAGATGATCAACCAAGTCATTCTCGGCAAATGGGTCCAGAGTTGAGAGATACGTCACAAGTTGCCGCTGACAAATGTAATGCAGCATTGAAAGCACGCTACACAACGATAGGTAGCTATGTGAATATAAATCCTTGGGTGGATGATGATCAGATGCACATTGACATTTATACAAAATTGCAGTTGGAAAAAAGTGAAGGTGTAGCGGTTGTTACAACACACAATGAGATGTTGAATTCCATTGAGTATGGAAAGATCTTCCACATTCAGTCAAGAGAGGGCAATTTTGTTAAGCGACTTATTTTCTTTGGCAAAGGGGGTGTAGGGAAGTCAACGATCTTTGATAAGATTGCCTACGACTGGGCTGTTGGTTCCAGTGAGGTACTCAACAAGTACAAACTTGTATTTGTTTTGAAAATGTGTGCATTAGATCAAAGCTCAAACCTTATTGATGCAATTTTCCAACAACTGCTCGAAGAAGACATACATGTAGACATTTCCAAAGATGCATTGAAATCACTTATCATCCAAAACCCTAAAGACGTTTTGATTCTTTTGGATGGTTTTGATGAGTTGACAACGACAACTCTCACCGAAACCTCATTTGGGTCAATCCTAAGAGCTCTGAATAGAAAAACACACTACCGTGAATGTTGCATAGGTGTAACAACCCGTCCCTCCCATCTTGAGCGATTAATGGACAAATCATTAGTTCAAAATCCTTGCATACACCTAAAGGTTCTTGGTTTTACAGAAGATGATGTGGAAGAATATGTCAGAAAGTTTATCCGGGGAAACAGTGAGGCACTTATTGAGACAATTGATTTCCAATTATCAGACCTTTTTGGTGGCAAATGTAAAACAAATCATTTACTCAACCGTCACGCATAGTGTATATCATTATCAAATGTTGCTATATTGTTTGTGTTCCTTTTTCTATTTTACAGAAACGAAGCCCCTCACTGATGATCAACCAAGCCATTCTCTGCAAATGGGTTCAGAGTTAAGAGATCCTTCACAAGTTGCCGCTGACAAATGTAATGCTGCATTGAAAAAACACTACAGAACGACAGGTAGCTATGTGAATATAAATCCTTGGGAGGATGATGATCAGATGCACATTGACATTTATACAAAATTGCAGTTGGAAAAAAGTGAAGGTGCATCGGTTGTTATGACAAACAGTAAGATGTTGAATTCCATCGAGTATGAAAAGATATTCCTCATTAAGTCACAAGAGGGTGATTATATTCAGCGACTTATTTTCTTTGGCAAAGGGGGTGTAGGGAAGTCAACGTTCTTTGATAAGATAGCCTACGACTGGGCTGTTGGTTCCAGTGATGTACAGTTTGTACTCAACAAGTACACACTTGTGTTCGTTTTGAAAATGTGTGCATTAGACCAAAGCTCAAACCTTATTGATGCAATCTTTGACCAACTGCTCGCCCGAGACGTAGACATTTCAAAAGAAGCTTTGGATTCATTTATCCTCCAAAAACCCAATGATGTTTTGATTCTTTTGGATGGTTTTGATGAGTTGACAACAACAACTCTCACCGAAAATGATTTTGGGTCAATCCTCAGAGCTCTGAATAGACAAACATACCGTGAATGTTGCATAGGTGTAACAACCCGTCCCTCCCATCTTGTGCGATTAATGGACAAATCATTGATTCAAAATCCTTGCATACACCTAAAGGTTCTTGGTTTTACAAAAGATGATGTGGAAGAATATGTCAGAAAGTTTTTCCCTGGAAACAGTGAGGCACTTATTAAGGCAATTAAAAGTTCAGATGTTCTTTCTGACTTGGCAAGTAATCCAATGATCCTTCAACTTATCTGTTTAATTTGGAGAGAAGATGCAGCACTTCCATTAACCATGTCACGCTTATACAGTAAGGCAGTGAGTTACATATTCAAAAGGAAAGGCCATGAGACTGACGAAGAAATTTTGATCAAAATTGGAGAAGTAGCACTGAATGGACTCCTTGACCCAGAACTAAAACTTGCATTTCCAGAGTCTGCATTTGAGAAGAATACACTTGCCCTTGCATTAAATCATTGAATACCATTGAGAATGGTATCCTCAAAAAGCAATCAGTTTCCCATTATTTATACTCGATGTAAAAATGACGGTATCATACATTGCTTGAAATCTTTCTGCATGAGGTACTTTTGTTTTTAACAACAGTCAAATTTTATTCTCAAATTATAAACATCTGAAATTTGTTGACAAACTGTATCAAAATTCAATGCAAGAATTAAAAGAAAATTCGCTGTAAACACAAGTGTAATTTTAATGGATATGTTTTTGCGTTTATTCTTCAATTGCTAAAACTCGTCGTGGTGTTTACCAAAACATGTTTGTGCGTGTATGAATTTAGACACAAAGACACGTTTACAATTTAGGCACAAAAACATGTTTAGAGGAGGACAACACTTGAACACCACAAAAGGTGTTAACTTTTCTTTTACAGTATTTGTGTTTGCAGATTGTAATTTCTGACTGCATTTTCACTGTTTTCTCATTAATAACACACAGCAATGAGCTGAAACTTTCACATGACAATTGTTTTGTATATTATATCTTAATTGATATGGAGTGATACATAGCAGAATGAGTCTACTAATGGTATACTTTCCCTTCAATACTTCAAATAATTTAATCATTAAAACCCTCCTACAATCGGTACAATTTTTGAAATAACCCATTCAGGCCACTCCAAGCCATTAGCTGTTGCTATGGTTACCCTTCTGCGCACTGTCACACCACTGAGATTGCAGGGTAAAGTGGTCTCCCATCATATATTGTAGGCCATACTAATATATGTTCAAACATTTACAGTGGCCTTGGGTGGCACACAGTTGATTTTGTAAGATTACTTGGAAAGGACAGCAGGCTTGTACATGTACATGTATGTACTGAAGGTTGCTAAAGAACAGAATTTAGTGGTTGGGAGTGGCTTCAATGTGTAGGAGGGTTAAAACTGATAATGCTGTAATAATCTAGAAACGAAAGTGATTTCCAATTATCAGACCTTTTTGGTGGCAAATGTAAAACAAATCATTTACTCAACCGTCACACATAGTGTATATCATTATCAAATTTTGCTATATTGTTTGTGTTCCTTTTTAATTATTTTGGTTTTACAGAAACAAGGCCCGTCACAGATGATCAACCAAGTCATTCTCGGCAAATGGGTCCAGAGTTGAGAGATACGTCCTGAAGTTGCAGCTGACAAATGTAATGCAGCATTGAAAGCACGCTACACAACGATAGGTAGCTATGTGAATATAAATCCTTGGGTGGATGATGATCAGATGCACATTGACATTTATACAAAATTGCAGTTGGAAAAAAGTGAAGGTGTAGCGGTTGTTACAACACACAATGAGATGTTGAATTCCATTGAGTATGGAAAGATCTTCCACATTCAGTCAAGAGAGGGCAATTTTGTTAAGCGACTTATTTTCTTTGGCAAAGGGGGTGTAGGGAAGTCAACGATCTTTGATAAGATTGCCTACGACTGGGCTGTTGGTTCCAGTGAGGTACATGTACTCAACAAGTACAAACTTGTATTTGTTTTGAAAATGTGTGCATTAGACCAAAGCTCAAACCTTATTGATGCAATTTTCCAACAACTGCTCGAAGAAGACATACATGTAGACATTTCCAAAGATGCATTGAAATCACTTATCATCCAAAACCCTAAAGACGTTTTGATTCTTTTGGATGGTTTTGATGAGTTGACAACGACAACTCTCACCGAAACCTCATTTGGGTCAATCCTAAGAGCTCTGAATAGAAAAACACACTACCGTGAATGTTGCATAGGTGTAACAACCCGTCCCTCCCATCTTGAGCGATTAATGGACAAATCATTAGTTCAAAATCCTTGCATACACCTAAAGGTTCTTGGTTTTACAGAAGATGATGTGGAAGAATATGTCAGAAAGTTTTTCCGGGGAAACAGTGAGGCACTTATTGAGACAATTGATTTCCAATTATCAGACCTTTTTGGTGGCAAATGTAAAACAAATCATTTACTCAACCGTCACGCATAGTGTATATCATTATCAAATGTTGCTATATTGTTTGTGTTCCTTTTTCTATTTTACAGAAACGAAGCCCCTCACTGATGATCAACCAAGCCATTCTCTGCAAATGGGTTCAGAGTTAAGAGATCCTTCACAAGTTGTCATGACAAATGTAATGCTGCATTGAAAAAACACTACAGAACGACAGGTAGCTATGTGAATATAAATCCTTGGGAGGATGATGATCAGATGCACATTGACATTTATACAAAATTGCAGTTGGAAAAAAGTGAAGGTGCATCGGTTGTTATGACAAACAGTAAGATGTTGAATTCCATCGAGTATGAAAAGATATTCCTCATTAAGTCACAAGAGGGTGATTATATTCAGCGACTTATTTTCTTTGGCAAAGGGGGTGTAGGGAAGTCAACGTTCTTTGATAAGATAGCCTACGACTGGGCTGTTGGTTCCAGTGATGTACAGTTTGTACTCAACAAGTACACACTTGTGTTCGTTTTGAAAATGTGTGCATTAGACCAAAGCTCAAACCTTATTGATGCAATCTTTGACCAACTGCTCGCCGAGACGTAGACATTTCAAAAGAAGCTTTGGATTCATTTATCCTCCAAAAACCCAATGATGTTTTGATTCTTTTGGATGGTTTTGATGAGTTGACAACAACAACTCTCACCGAAAATGATTTTGGGTCAATCCTCAGAGCTCTGAATAGACAAACATACCGTGAATGTTGCATAGGTGTAACAACCCGTCCCTCCCATCTTGTGCGATTAATGGACAAATCATTGATTCAAAATCCTTGCATACACCTAAAGGTTCTTGGTTTTACAAAAGATGATGTGGAAGAATATGTCAGAAAGTTTTTCCCTGGAAACAGTGAGGCACTTATTAAGGCAATTAAAAGTTCAGATGTTCTTTCTGACTTGGCAAGTAATCCAATGATCCTTCAACTTATCTGTTTAATTTGGAGAGAAGATGCAGCACTTCCATTAACCATGTCACGCTTATACAGTAAGGCAGTGAGTTACATATTCAAAAGGAAAGGCCATGAGACTGACGAAGAAATTTTGATCAAAATTGGAGAAGTAGCACTGAATGGACTCCTTGACCCAGAACTAAAACTTGCATTTCCAGAGTCTGCATTTGAGAAGAATACACTTGCCCTTGCATTAAAGGTAGGAATCCTAAACAGTCAGAGGGTTTTCAAGAATTCTAAATCACATAACAGCATACAATTCCTGCATAAAACAATGCAGGAATTGTGTGCTGCAAAATACTGGCAGAGTCTACTTCCAATCAGTCGGGTCAAACGTTTTGCAACAAAACTATTGAAAATTGGAAAATTTCAGAATATTTTGGATCGCGTATGTGATGGAACACACAACATCAGTGATTTTGAATATCTCCTTCGCTTTTGTTGTGGTGACAATAAAGTGTGCATGAAAAGAATCTTAATTCCACTCCTAAACCGTAAATTAAACGATGAATTGGAATCAGACGATGAATTAAACACGTTGGCATTACATTGTTATTTTGAGGGTCAGTTACAAGAGATACCTTCAGAGACGTATATCAAGTCACTGGTTACAGATACCATACACATTCTGAATTCCAATAGTGATTTCCACTCACTCATGTTCTTTCTGTCAAATGTTTGCAAGTCAGAGTTTGGAAGGAATTATCTTGGAATAATTAAACGTATTACATTGATGCATATATTCATAACAGAGTCAGTGGATTTATTTGCTCTAGCGCTGAGTAACATGACAAATGTCCAAAGGCTTACCCTGTATGACTGTTCACTGTCTGTCAGTGATTTGAAGACAATTGTGTTGTCCTTGAAAGACAACACACGCTTGAATGAATTAAGTCTTCATGGTAATACAATGTTAGGAGGCACAGCTTCACAGTGGGCTCCTCATATGCAACACTTCACAACCCTAAGAGATCTATCTATACGTGATTGTAACATACAACCTGAAGATATGGAACACATCATGAAGAATGTCAGTAAAAGCAAGAGTGAGTGTGAGGTAACATTCACCGGTAACAAAGCACTGGGTGGCAAGGCTGAAATATGGTCTCGTTATTTGTGTCTCATGATACACATCGAGGCGCTGGACCTGGAAGGTTGCTCATTGGTATGCAATGATATTGAACATATTGCTAATGCATTGAGTAAAATGCCCAACCTGACCAACTTGAACCTATGGGGCAACTCATCCTTAGGAGGGTCTGCCAATGTGTGGTCTCGTTATTTGTGTCTCATGATATACATCAAGGAGCTGCACCTGGTTGGTTGCTCATTGGTATGCAATGATATTGAACATATTGCTAATGCATTGAGTAAAATGCCCAACCTGACCCACTTGAGACTATGGAGAAACTCATCCTTAGGAGGGTCTGCCAATGTGTGGTCTCGTTATTTGTGTCTCATGAAGCACCTGCGGCTGCTGCACCTGGGTTATTGCAACTTGGATAGTAATGATAAGATCATTATTACTCAGTCCTTGAGTAAAATGACAAACCCATTTGATGTCGAATATTGGTAACTTGTTCGATTGAATGAGACACATCGTGGCTTTATTCTTAGATCACACAGAAGTATGTTATATTTCACCGTCTTTTAAGTCCAGAGATCTCGAGCATACAGCTTGTTTGCCTATTATATAAAGTATTCTTCACGTATTGAGGATTGATGTAAGCGTGTTACTGTTAGCAACATGAATCAATTATCTCTTTATAGTCTTAATCATGATTTCTTGTTTCTAATCTAACGTTAGCTAAGTTAACGTTTAACGTTACTTGTTAGTACATTTTCCTCCAATAAGATTAAGAAGCTCTATGTATATACAAAACAATGCAGCTGACTTATTTACCTTTCCACACTGCTGCATATCATATTGTTATGTTGTTATGAAGGATAAACTAATAAAGGATGGACTCGATTCCACTTGATTGAAACACTTATTTATTGCTGTACTGTACAACGTAACGATGGTTCACGATGATATGGGAAGCCATATTGTGTAATAAGGACTAACTCTTGAGGGCGCACTTCCAATTTACAGTCCAGGTTTTTTTGTTTGTTTTTTTTTTTGAAAATGTGAAGACAAGACATACAAATTATGATAAACAGCTCAATTTAGTGGGATGCACCCATGCACATGGAAACCCATTTTATATGTCAGTCTCGTAAAAAACTATATTTTATTGAATATTAGAAATACTTTAGAATTCGCAATATGTACATTCGCAATCACTATTGTGAATAATTATTCGCCCTCGGTGTTAACGATCGATCGTACACAAACATTGCCTGTACTGTTATCAAAATGATTTCAGTATCAAACCATAAAACAACCTTGGTTACCATTTAGAAACTCTATAATATGAATATTTGAAAACTATGAGTAAATAAAAGCCAAAGAAGCGTGAATTTTGAGAAATGATAGAACTTAATCAATGAATTTATGAAAAATTCGTAGAATCAAAACACATGGCTTTTGGTTGTACTTGTGTGTTTCATATTTATATATTTTTTATTTTAATATATAATATATTTTGGGAAAGTTGTACATTAATTTATAATACAAAATACTACAGCATATAATCTATATTGAAGATCATATCGTTTTTATATTGAATATATTATTTATCAATTTACAAATGTTAAAGATGGATCATCTGTGTTTTACCGGCAATTTTCAGACGTTTGTGTGTGTATTGGAACATTGATAATGTGGACACCAGGTTTATGTAGTATTGTTATACAGACGACAATTTATACGAATTATCAGTGGTGTAAATTTGTTGGTGTGATGGATGATTCAAAATGTCCAATTCCAGTGACCCCCCCCCCTTGAACGTGATCCAGTCCTAAACCCTCCCCAACACCTGAAAATGTTTGATTGATTTATTTTTTTTTAATTTCAAAGGTTGAATAATTTGATAACAATGGAAGTCCTAAATCATGTTCAAATAAGAGAATCCAAATTTTCCCGAGGAGTTTGTCCAATATTTGTTTTTTACTTGACCCAAAAGGTTAGTGAGGGTGATCCTATGGACCATCCCCCAACAAAATATTGTTATACCCCATCCCCTGGGATTTACACCCATCCAGTTTATACCTTGGAGTTTATATACATAATATATTACACAATAATATGATTATTTCATTATTTTTAACTGTTCTGAAATTGTAGAACCACGATGAACTGTTGATTTAAATAATTGATAGCGCCATAACCTTACACGTGATTTGGCGTCATTATGTTATTGTATTTTTGATATGTGTCAGATTGTCAAGCAAACCATTTATTTTCACTGATATGCCGGGATTTTAACGTTAAACATGAATATTCATATTGATGTCATTCTCGTATAGCCTTATACTAATTACATGATATTGTGACGGCTCAAAATGAATATATCACGACACGGATGGTGTACATTTTAAGCGGTCTTGTTCTTTTAATGGTGTGACTGCATTTACTCAAAAGAAAAAAACCCTGAAAAGATACAAAATACAATTCCTGTATAAATATAATGAATTGGAAAATACTAATAAAAATAATAAATGTGAACTCTTCTTACACCGTGTACTTTAACTCAAAAGTTAAGTTATTGTCATATAAGAAAATACAAGGCATGGGAATGCTTTGACTTGCAAAGTCAAATAAAGAAACAAATAACTATGTATAGCACAAGTGTAATTGTATGACCTCTATCAATGTGAAGTTAATAAATCACAGACTTGACCCAGTCTATTCACCATTCAAATAATGTAAGAAAATTAAGTATGAATATAATAATAGGAAATATAATCAAAAAGATAACTATTATCTAGATACATTTAAAGATAAAAATAATAATCAAATGGTGAAGAATAAGAAATGATGTAAACAGCAATGGATAAACAAGTAACTAATATAAAATACAAGTATTTTAGGCTAAGTTGTTATTGACCCTATGCTCTAGAAAGTTAAATACCCAAGAGAACAATAAAACTGGTGGTTATTCCTAGTGGTTGCTAATGGAATGAAAAATAGAAATGATCACATATCAATTGCTGGAGAAAACTTGAATAAGAACAACCATACTATTATCAATAACAAAGCAATATCGATGGACAGAATTGTGTGCAAACCTATAGGCAATTGATAATTAGATTTCATATGCTCTAGAAACACTCGGCTAATAGTCTAGGGACTTGATACTCCAGAAATGAAATGAGCATGCCATAATAAATCAAGGTTTCTTGCACTACTACCAAGTACCAATAACCTTCAACCTTTCACTTGCAGCTGAGGAAAACCACATGTTATTATGGCTAGGTCACTCCTATAGCTGATACCGTGTACAATATTTCAAGTGGTGGTCTAAGGTTAAAGAAAAGCAGTTTGATCACAGTATTAAATTTATGAATGTTTCCAAACTAAATTTACTGTATAAAATACTAAACTATGGTGAATATTCTAAAATAGATCAGATGATTAAAAATGCATCCATCCTTAAAGAAGCACACTCATACAAAGTGAAAAAGGAAATTAAAAGGAACTAAAGAAAGTGAACAAATACTCCTAAAAATGTATAAATGAAGACAATCTTATTAAAAGTAACTAAAGAGAATAAAAGCTAAAAAGTAATTCATTTTGTAAATGAACTCAATGTCATTTAAACAAATCAGCAAATCAGTTAAACAAATAATTCACTTTCCACTGACTAAACTACTGAGTAAACCAACTAATTTTCTGACTAGATGTCAAAATAACTTGGAAAACACTAATTAATAACTTGATAACAAGTGTGATAAAAGAACAAATTAAATTAAAGTACACTCGCCCCAGTCTAATCAGTGGGAAGCCATTATGAGGTGCAATGAAGAACTTGAATATTAAGTGTACACTGTATACATATAGACAGCACAATATTTTGATGATGTGGCCCAAACAGAAACTGTGGTGATTATGACCACAAGACAAAGCAACTTCTTAGATGGTATCAAACTTTTAAGGGTCAAGCGAGGGCGCAATATATAAAATAGGGTATGTCAATTCTACCTGTCACAATATAATATCATTATCATATTGTGTTGATGGAAATTTCAGAGCTCAAATAATGTCCATTGATTGACATTTTAAACTGTATATCTTGTTAAGTGGTTAAAGATAGAAAGTGAATTCATGAATATGTAATTAAAACCACGTGACCTACATCATGCTCATCTATAAATAATGTATGTGTCTAAATGGTCCAATGGCTGTGACATTGTTCTACAAACTATTTAATTTTCACTTTTAGTAGTTTGTGTTTTGCGTCATGCAATGATTGAAACAAATTCTTATTGACCTTAATCAAATATTGAGTTTTACTTGATAACATTTATTGCTTTTCTATGTATGTGTCGTGTGAAGACTGGAATCAGTTTTTACAAGTCCTTGTTTGGAGTAAAGAAATAAGACTGTACAAAACATTAGTGTGTGTGGCTGTTGTACTTTGTCCTTTGTCCTTTGTGAATATTATATATAGATAGTTTAAAGGGACAATAACGTCACGATTAACAGGGCATGGAATCGGAGTACTAATTTAAGATTAACTTTGTGACTGAAGAAATACCCAATATTTATAATAAGGTCATAACCGTTGCTGCTGCATAAATGACCTAGTAATTTTCAGTCACTGTGTTCATCTTAAACTAGGCCACCGCGATTCCATGCCCTGTTGAAAGTCTGATCTGATCTGATCTTGATGATGTATGTCCCTTTAAAGATTGTATCGCCGTGTTTTTGTTAGTATTTCTCACGTGATTTCCCACGTGATTTCCCATATGTTACATCAGAGCATTGTTAAGGTATTATCCCCTTGTAGAATGAAAACATGAGCGATACTTCTGTAGGTCTTACAAGCTAAAATTTTGGGGACCTTTTCAGATATAAATCTCAAATCTACATTGTTATTCTAGGCCAAGGTTTATGATCTCCTTAAAGGCGCCGAGGGTGGTCGTGTGCGAGCGCACCAACGGCGCACCCACGGGGGGGGGGGGCCTCGGGGGCAGCGGCGTAGCCAGGACTTTTTCTGTGGGGGGCACAGGGGGGCCCAGGGGTATGGGTTTTTTCCCTTTTCTTTTTCTTTTCTGCCTTTTTGGGGCACTATGAGGATTTTTCGTGGGGGGGGGTACCTGGGGGGGGCACTGGAAATTTGTGGGGGCACGTGCCCCCTCAGGCCCCGTGGCTACGCCACTGCTCTGGGGGCTTGAACCCCCCAAGAGGGTCCCCCCAAAAAAAGGGACAAAAAGAAGAAGGGAAAAAAGGAGAGAGAGAGGGGGAGGTGAAAAGTTGCAAATGTTTGTTTTTGTTGTTTTTTCCGGCCCGGCGGCAGGGTGAATTTCTTTTCATCTTATGCCACTCGCATTTTTTTCTTCTTTCTGCCAAAATTATTTTATTATGATGTCTCATGAAATCTCACTATAATTGTTTAAATTTGCAACAATAACATAAACATTTGAAACCAACGTGCCAATTTGTCCGGGCTAAAATATATTTTACGTAGTTCCGGCATTTTTCATATTTAAGTGTTTTTCCCTTTTCAAGGGGAATGCGGGAGAAGTGTAAGGAACAAGTAATACATTTTTGTTTACTCACAATGATTTATTTTTAGATGTTGTATAATGAATATGCATGAACATATACTCTGGTGCAACAACCAGATCCAATCTTATTTTATCATGTGTTGCTTCCTTTTCTCCATTTTTCTTTGGCTATGTGCAGGGTAAAAAGGCCTGCAATCCTACCCTTTCCAAATTACACATCACATACATGCCCAGGTTAGGGTTTTAATTTTATTTTTTAACAGTAATCTGATATAAATAATTATTATGTGACACCGTTTTAGCAACAACAAAAAAGAAAAAGATTACCGGTAGGATCTGGCCGGTTTGCCGCCCACTTGTTCATGGAATTTGCCGCCCATTGATGGAAAGTAGGTAGTTACTGAATCACTATTGATTGATTTGTGCAGTTCGTAATTATAGACGATACACTAATGTTTGTGTGTGAGTGAGATTGGCTCTTGCCAGCTTGGCGTTTATGCCCCTCCATGGGAGGTTACCGAGTTCCTAATGGGAAGATCCATCCATACATATTATACATACTGTACATACAACCCAAAATTACATACATACGTACATATACATACTAGGCCTAGTTGATTTGTGACAGTAAAATTTTCAAACAAACTCTCCCAAACCTGAGGTGTGATTCTGTCAGTGGTTATGTAAGTAAAATTAAAAGGTTCCTTGAAGCTTTGTTTGATGGCATTGTAATGAGACGGGCTTAATAATCACATTCATACACAGATTATTAAGCCTGCCTTATGTTAGATACTATTCTGATTGGTTCAGCTGTGATGACGTGCCTCAGTGGGTGTACGTTTTAAGACATCAAGGTGTGTGCGTTTTTGTTAAGAAACTTCACATATTATGTGGCCAATGTTCTGGTAACCACTCTTGTACACTGTAATTGTATGTCCCTAGGACCACTTCTACACACCTGGGAAGGGGAAAGTGCCTGCAACAGGATACATTGAAGAGAGACTCAGGAATATTCAAAGGAAGTTGAGCAAGCACATGGGCGTCAACAGCTTATGAAAAGTGGGGGGGACATGAGCCCCAATTAGTGATCTGTGTCCTGGGGAGTTATCTAAGGGGAGGGGGTGTCCCCTTGCCCTTAGAGATTGTTTGCATAATTAAGGGTGCTTAGGTGCTAAATGGTGCTATATTTTGTTAAATAATTGTATATTTCTTGAAGAAAAAATATTGAAATTTATACTATTTGTTCAAACTAATCATGCTACAAAAAACTGACCCCCCCCCCCCCCCCACCCCCCTGGATCCGCGATCATCGGCTCCTGAATTAAAGGTCCTGGTTCTATTATAATTCCACGAATAATTCAGATTATATCTACTTTTTGCCTGTCCCAACATTTGTGTTACCAGCGCTAGGGGAGCCTCCGACCCCGTACACGCGTCAGAAATGAGAAATGTGTCGCTGGCAATCCGCACTGCACCAGTGCACTTTGCGCGTACACGATGCGTGAGTAACGTTAGAAACAAGCGACGTCGAATCGCCTGCTCGCCCCGTATAACGCTATGAACTGGGAGCGAAAATACATACGCACGCAATACGATCTGTGGCTTTCAGTGCGCATGTCTCAAAAAAGTGTCGCTGGCATTCTGCACCGCACGCCGTTTGTGCATAGTGAGCAGCGTTGGAAAACATGCCTGCGCGGCTGGCTTCTAATATGTTCCTACTGTACAGTACAGGAATATTAAGCGTCCACCTCCTCTGTCTCCGTGAGTAACGTTATAGGTCTACCTAGTAGTAGGCATACACGGCGGCAACGGTTCGTCTGCCTCAAATTTTTGATGATTTTGATAATGAGTCGAAAAATTGCTGTTTTCACTAATATCGAGTTTGATTCTATTTGAGTCAGCAATTGATACAAAAAATCGAACATATGCCTGCCATTTTTTTAAATTATTGTTCTGCAAAGTGGGGGGGACAAACGATATCCCCCCCACTTTCAAAAGTGGGGGGGACATGTCCCCCCCGTCCCCCACCTGTTGACGCCCATGAGCAAGCAGAATGGTGGGAGGGCTGTGAAATGTATAAGCACGGGACCAACTGCAGCTTCACCTTCCGGTCGTGGCATTGCTGTCACAGGTGAGATTGCTTCCATTTCTTTTAACCTGGGCCCAATTTCATAGAGCTGCTTAAGCGCAAAAAGTAGCTAAGCACAACAAAATTATGCTAACCAGAATTAGGTTACCAGCCAAAATACAATTCCACATGTACCATCTGTGACTGGTATCCTATCATTTTTGCTAAGCAGAAAACTGTTAAGCAATATTTTCTGCTTAAGCAACTCTATGAAAGTGGGCCTTGTACTTGTATCTCAAAACTGCCATGTGTACAGTGTGTAGATTAACCGGGGTTGTGTATGCATAACAACATTATTTGTTGTGTTTTCCTCAATGTAATATCAGCACCAGAGGATGCAGGAGCTAGTCTTTCAGAAAAACGGAACTGGCTAAAACACAACGCTGAGCCAAGACACATGGTCCGGACATACATTGGCTGACACAAGGCAGGCTAGAATCCACTGGATCCATGGGGATGACCAGCCGTCAATAGCTGATATATTGCAAGCCTACCCTAGATATGCAGATCCAGGTGCTTATGTATGGGTAAGTAACACAAATTATAACAGAGGTGGTAGTAGTTGCAAAATACAAAAGACGGATCAACAACAACTGATGTGTGCATTATGGACTGCATAGGTTTCGTTGTTCTATTAATTATTTTGAAAATGCCCAAAAATGTAATTTCCTGTAATCTTGGTTCGTATTATGGCGACCATATATTTTGCTTGATGCTCCGACTTGCAACGAATGCCACAGCCAAAAATGGCAATTAGGGGCTAAAATGCCCCCTGATATAAACTAGGTTTGGTAGATAAATTTGTCAATTGAGAGTGCATTAACAAACTTCATGGTAAAATATATCGGTTCCATAACAAAATGTTTACAGATACATTTGTAATTTTCACTGCTTATTTTAGCATTTTTGTTTATTTCATAATGTATGTGTATCTCAGATTGATGAGGACTTCGAGCTTCTCTTCGGGGAACAGGCTGGCAATTTCACAGCGAGGTGGGAGATGGTGGCACCAAAGTTATTGAAGCAGATACGGCTAGACTGCTGCGATGACACAGCTGTGCGCCTTATAGCAGAGCTGAATAACCCACAGCTTATATCTGGACAAAATGATGATGAAGAAGATATGGATGCTGTCTACTCCCCAACCCCAGGTTAGTTTTGCCCTCTTTATTAAGCTGAAATTTTTTGGCATATTATTTTTAAACATTACAGGGGTGGTTCAATATTTAAAAAAAAATGTTGCAGTCCACCGTGCACCTACTGTACGTGACCGCCCTAGCGCCAGTCTTGGGTGGGCTCATGGGATGGCCTGGTCGGGGTGGCCATTACACAGAAAAGACTGATCTAGAAGCCCAGGTTGTACATGTATATAAGACTGGAACTTCTCTTGTCAGAGGGGCCTCTCGAGAGGGACTACAGCAGTATACTTGCTGGACATTGCTTGAAGGAAGTTTGGCATTTGTGGTATGACCACCATCCAGTGATGTTATTAAAGTTCTTATTTATGCACTCCTCTTTATTAATCTATGATTGCTTCTTTGCAGAAGACATAGCTGCAACGGTGCTTGTCATGCTGCCGATGCTAATAACAGTTAACACCAAGAACAGTGTCCACCCTGAAGGGGAAAAAGTGGAAGCCAAGCATAGCGGAGGGACGGAGAGCCTTCATTGATCTGAAGAAGGTATGGTACCATTGAAGATAATATTGTTTTATGAGGTTTTGGAAAGAATGCATGCAACATGTTAAATTGCGCCATGTAGCATGGACAGGGTTGCCAATAACACACATCAATCTGCATGGAATTGAAAACTTGCGGTACCGTATCTGATAGTCCAAATGTAAGGAGAAGAGGACCCAATTATAACATTTAATGCTTTGCAAGTTGCTACGTGATCTGTTGCTACTACATGTACATGTATATGATATTTTACGTATGTGAAGCTTGCTGACTGAAAACTTGCACCTATTTCAACAGTTTAACAATTTAGAGTTTCAAATTTGATAATATAATGAACCTTGCTTTTCAGTGTGGAACAGACCTTGCTGGCTATATCCAGAAGAGGGACGAGGAATGCAGAAAGCGGGGAGTGACTAGGCAGCCACAGCTCCTCATTCTTGGGAACACAATCCTGGATGCCAAGGAATTTTTTTTACTATACAATGAGGTTATTTATGAGGTGGATTCTCTTGTGAAGGCAGTTGATATCAGTTTCAAAGTATTCTTTGTTTTTAATGCCCAGTACCCCTCAGAAGCTGCAGATATTTGGACCTTCATTCAAAAAGGTATATTTGACATCACCACCCCCTATGATGTTGTGACTCCACGGGTCAGGGAGCTTTTGGGACAGATCGCAACTGCTGTCACAAGGGATTCCACCTCTAGTAACTCATAAGACATACTATTTACCATCTCGTCAGTTCTTTAATAAGTGAATGTTTTATTTTAGTTTCCGTAACTTCGTCACCCTCTCCCTCGGATTCTGTCAATTTTCGTAGTAAATTTTCGTGATTAAGTAACTTTAAGTTTGAACCCATCTTGTTGTTCTCCCCAATGGAAGTTGAGTGATATTCAAGTTTTGTACTTTTAGTTCAGTATTTGGTTTATTTCAAAATTACAATTTTACAGATAGACTTGCTGAATTGTCTTGAAGTTCATTATAAATCTTATTAAACTATTGCCTAATCTGGAAAGTCGGTTTTCAGAAACTTAGTATAAATTGTTTTGATTTATCCTGAAAGGAAGCAACTTTAGATATACTAGATGAGTACAAGCTGTTGAACAATTAAGGTCAAGTTTCTTTCCAAATGTTATTGTGTCACTTTTCACAAAATAAATTCTTTTTTATTAAGTTATTGTTCGTTAATAACTTTTTTGTGATTATCAGTTTATTGTGAAAAATAGACTTCCCAAATTTTCAGAAATATGTTATTTTAAAACTTTAATACCATAAATTGTGCTCATCTCGAAACAGCTTTGCCACTGTCACTTCTTTAAGGAATGTTGTCATATATCATGCATGGCCAGGTCGTTTTTTGTTTACAACACAGCGCCAATTAAATTAAATTTCCACTCCAGTACAGAATGCAATAATATTTCATCTTTAATTGAATAAATTCATCTCTTAAACTCTCAACTGTATTATAAACTCAGTATGTGAATCCATGCGCTGTGTCCATTGTAAATGTACATGTATGTACTGATATTATTTGAAATAAAACATACATGTATAGGATGAACCCCAGCAATTATGTTGGTCTATTAAATCATCTTTTTGTTCTGTAAACAAATTATACCAACCCAGTTGGCAACTTTAACGAATAAGATTGGTCATTCCAACCAATATAATTAGTCAAACTTAACCAATAAGATTGGTCATTCCAACCAATATAATTAGTTAAACTTAACCAATAAGATTGGTCATTCCAACCAATATAATTAGTCAAACTTAACCAATAAGATTGGTCATTCCAACCAATATAATTAGTTAAACTTAACCAATAAGATTGGTCATTCCAACCAATATAATTAGTCAAACTTAACCAATAAGATTGGTCATTCCAACCAATATAATTAGTTAAACTTAACCAATAAGATTGGTCATTCCAACCAATATAATTAGTTAAACTTAACCAATAAGATTGGTCATTCCAACCAATATAATTAGTTAAACTTAACCAATAAGATTGGTCATTCCAACCAATATAATTAGTCAAACTTAACCAATAAGATTGGTCATTCCAACCATTATAATTGGTTATCTTTAACCAATAAGATTGGTCATTCCAACCAATATAATTAGTCAAACTTAACCAATAAGATTGGTCATTCCAACCAATATAATTAGTTAAACTTAACCAATAAGATTGGTCATTCCAACCAATATAATTAGTTAAACTTAACCAATACGATTGGTCATTCCAACC
Source organism: Zoroaster sp. YZ-2022 (assembly GCA_029582265.1). NCBI lineage: Eukaryota > Metazoa > Echinodermata > Asteroidea > Forcipulatida > Zoroasteridae > Zoroaster > Zoroaster sp. YZ-2022. The sequence goes on from CM055823.1 coordinate 1,853,403, forward strand.
ATTATAATTGGTTATCTTTAACTAATAACATTGGTCATTCCAACCAATAAGATTGGTCATTCCAACCAATATAATTGGTCAAACTTAACCAATACGATTGGTCATTCCAACCATTATAATTGGTTATCTTTAACCAATAAGATTGGTCATTCCAACCAATATAATTAGTCAAACTTAACCAATAAGATTGGTCATTCCAACCAATATAATTAGTCAAACTTAACCAATAAGATTGGTCATTCCAACCAATATAATTAGTCAAACTTAACCAATAAGATTGGTCATTCCAACCAATATAATTAGTTAAACTTAACCAATAAGATTGGTCATTCCAACCAATATAATTAGTTAAACTTAACCAATACGATTGGTCATTCCAACCATTATAATTGGTTATCTTTAACTAATAACATTGGTCATTCCAACCAATAAGATTGGTCATTCCAACCAATATAATTGGTCAAACTTAACCAATACGATTGGTCATTCCAACCATTATAATTGGTTATCTTTAACCAATAAGATTGGTCATTCCAACCAATATAATTAGTCAAACTTAACCAATAAGATTGGTCATTCCAACCAATATAATTAGTCAAACTTAACCAATAAGATTGGTCATTCCAACCAATATAATTAGTCAAACTTAACCAATAAGATTGGTCATTCCAACCAATATAATTAGTCAAACTTAACCAATATGATTGGTCATTCCAACCATTATAATTGGTTATCTTTAACCAATAACATTGGTCATTCCAACCAATATAATTAGTTAAACTTAACCAATAAGATTGGTCATTCCAACCATTATAATTAGTTATCTTTAACCAATAAGATTGGTCATTCCAACCAATATATTTGGTTATCTTTAACCAATATATTGGTTGTATTGACCAATATGTGATGGTTAGTATTCTAACCAATGTGGGTTGGTTGAAAAATTAACCAATCAAGATTGGTTACGGATTGGTTGAAAAGTTAACCGATCTAGATTGGTTATATAAACAACCAAGACATGTTGGTTAGTATTCTAACCAATGTGGGTTGGTTGAAAAATTAACCAATCAAGATTGGTTACGGATTGGTTGAAAAGTTAACCGATCTAGATTGGTTATATAAACAACCAAGACATGTTGGTTAGTATTCTAACCAATATGGATTGGTTGAAAAGCAAACCATTTAAGATTGGTTATTTTAACCAATAGATTGGTTGGACACGTATCTACCAACCACATTGGTTGAATTTGACCAATATATTGGTTATTTCAACCAATCTGTTTTTAGGGTGTAGTTCCGGCATTTTTCATATTTAAGTGTTTTTCCCTTTTCAAGGGGAATGCCGGAGAAGTGTAAGGAACAAGCAATACATTTTTGTTTACTCACAATGATTTATTTTTAGATGTTGTATAATGAATATGCATGAACATGTAACTCTGGTGCAACAACCAGATCCAATCTTATTTTATCATGTGTTGCTTCCTTTTCTCCATTTTTCTTTGGCTATGTGCAGGGTAAAAAGGCCTGCAATCCTACCCTTTCCAAATTACACATCACATACATGCCCAGGTTAGGGTTTTAATTTAATTTTTTAACAGTAATCTTATATAAATAATTATTATGTGACACCGTTTTAACAACAACAAAAAAGAAAAAGATTACCGGTAGGAACTGGGTTTACCGCCCACATGTTCATGGAATTTGCCGCCCATTGATGGAAAGTAGGTAGTTACTGAATCACAATTGATTGATTTGTGCAGTTCGTAATTATAGACGATACACTAATGTTTGTGTGTGAGTGAGATTGGCTCTTGCCAGCTTGGCGTTTATGCCCCTCCATGAGGTTACCGAGTTCCTAATGGGAAGATCCATCCATACATATTATACATACATACAACCCAAAATTACATACATACGTACATATACATACGTACATATACATACTAGGCCTAGTTGATTTGTGAGAGTAAAATTTTCTTTGAGCCCCCCCCCCCCCCCCCAAGATAAAATCCTGGGTGCGCCATTGGAACGCACCTCACCCCCGCTAGGATCCCCACTATTTCCCCTATTATTACACAATTCTGCCATATTTTCACATTTATTCTCTGTACCCTTTGCAAAGATTTCATGTTTGAAATATGCCCCAAATGTGCAGCACTGAGGTGTCTAGAACCCAAACTTCCAGGGCCCGTAGGCCGGCGCAAACCACCCCACGCCGTTTTGAATCTCAGTAGGCCTATAAATATGCCACGATCTGGTCCAGCTGCTTCTAAATACCATCTGGTCCAGCATCTGCGAGCCATGAATTAAACGTTTTGTCATTTTAGTTTATTCTGTTATTCCCTACAATTGTTGAATCAGCAATGGTGAATAACTGCTGATCTCCAATCACCTTCGTTGTATTGAAACTAGGCCTATCTAAAAGTATGCTATATGGCCCAAATTGTGTCCATAAAAGTATTGGATGTTGCATGAACATTGTATGAAAATGACATGTGCATCTCCTTTTTAAAAACTAACTATCTAACCATTTTTTTTTTAATTAGTCAAACAATACTGTTAAAGTTTTTTCCAAATGGTATTTTTGATAAGAAAAATAGACAAAAACAGTGGCGAAGCCGCAGTTCATTAATTTTTTTTAGTTTTTATTTTAGGTTTCTGATGAACAAGTAGGCCTATGTGTGTGTGTTGACGATAAGCAATCGGGGGCACGTTTTCGCGACCGTAACCAGAAACATGTTTGAGCCTTGGTCATTGGTGAAGCGTTCGGTCGCGTCGTGCTGCGATGACGTTATTGTTCTGACCAAATGTGAACCAAAGTTTGTGATGATCGGTTTAGCTTGGCGGATTGTAAAAAGTAACGAAAGTTTTTTAATTACTTGTTAAAACATGATAAAATGATTCGTATGCCAGTAGACATATATCTTTCAAGTTTATTCCTCGTTTATTCCTAAATTTATTAAAGTTTATTCGCGTAGCTACGCCGTCTTGTTTCTGGTCAAGAATATGACGTGGGAAACAATTTTCTGGTTAGGGTTGCGAAAACGCGGCACTTTGCAATTTCCTTCATAAGGCCAAAAAAAAAAAAGATGTTGAGTTGCCCTCCCACCGACTGACCCAAAAGAGCTGAAATCTCGGGTCGGGTTTTTTTCTTCTTATTTTTTCCCCGTCATTCATAGGCCTATTTATTAATGAAACTTACCAATTTTCTTTGTATAAAACATAATACGTTTGATTTGTGAAATTTTCCACTTTTTTTACCGGTAAATTTACCGGTACCCAAGACTCAATCTACATGTTTTCAAATCGAATGGCCACTCACATGTTGCATGTTGAGCATTGCACGCAATATGGATGAATTTGCTGTGTCAATCACAGCGAAAAGTACAACAAAAATGCTTGGGATACAAAATTCCTTGCTGATAGGTATACAAATGTCTTAATATCATATGTCAACCAATGGATGCATAAAGTTGTTAAGAACAAAAGTGCTAGAAACAAGTGTATGAAATGTTGAAATAAAGTTGTTCAAAGATTATTTATTATAAAGTTGAATGTGTGATGTCTTTTTATTCTCTAGGTACTTGTGCATACTGCTAGGTCATTGTCTTTGAAAAACATGGTATGTGGTTTCTGTTCCAATGCATTTCAAGGATAAAATAAATAAATAAATTAAAAAAATCCCGACCGACCGACCCCTTCAAATATTTTCACTGGAGGGCAACTCAACAAAATTTTTTTTTTTTGGCCTAAGATCTTGTGGATTGTACCGGTGGGTACGAGGGAAGTAAGAACTAGGCCTACCCCCTGGGGACGCGGTTGACAAAAAATAGATCATCGTACTTTAGACAGGTTCCAGTTGTCTCTATTGCATGCACTGCACAGCTAGCACGAGTCAGGTCACCCGACTACAACCCACATTGTTCAAATTAAAGTTGGCGCTCTGACGAAGTGCAGAACAGACACACGAGTGGACGGATTTGTCAATATTATCAATCGACAAACATCGAGCTAATAAGTCTACAAAAACCATCCTCACCTAAAGTATCTATTAGGTAAGTACTCATACTTAATTAGTTTTTAAAAGTGGGGGAAATTATCAAGCGAATTTTAAAATGTTGGCCGTTGCACGAATTTGGTTCTCCGACATGCGAGAACCGTTATTCGCCATCTAGTATCGTGGCCATATAGTGTATCGCCGTTGGTGTACTGAATTTGAAAGGTTTTACTATCCAGTATCATACCATTTTCTACAAAAATGTTAACCTTTTACAGACAAACGTAACGTATTAATTATTGGAAAGAATGTCAAACCCACCCGCCACATGTGCACAATATCTAGCATGTGTACAAAACGGCAAACAGCTCACTGGATGTGCATACATTTTTTTCCTCTTAAGTAGGCCTATGTCCTCTTTCGTCTTTTAAAGGACAGTCTGATATTTCGTTATTTGTCATATTCTGATAGAAAAGTGGCAGTTATATTCATCATTCTTTACAAATATTATGGTATAATGTGATGGCACCAGCTCATTTTAACTTCATGGCGCCCATGTCATTAGAAAGTGTAGGCATTTAAGTTGGAGTCTACAGTACTGACACTGACAGTACTGTAGGCTCCAACTTAAATACTGTCAATAGTGTCATTATATGGCAGCCATTTTATTGTCTGTCTCTGGCATCAGCTATGTTGCGATTGTTGGTACTGACCACGATGAGAAAGAATGTCGTATCCAACCATAAACTAGTTTTTAAAAAAAGATTCTATCGATTTTTGGGGTACAGAAAGCAAAATCCATTTTTAAAATCCACTTTTATTTCCCTTCTAAAATTAAAAATCATTCCTTTAAAAAAGTAGAATCTTATTAACTTTTACACAATCAGACTGACATGTATGAGAAAGTCTTCATATACCAAAATTGCCTGATTTTTCATGAAATAAATATCCTGGAATAATTTTATGTCCATCATCCAAATGTTCTCTACCTTGGGTAAGATTACATTATTGGTTATATTGAATGAGAAAAAGTGGCTGTCGGATACGACATTCTACCCCTTTGTAATTCAAGCATACATGTAATGACATCCTTAAACCAGTGTTGTATATCTCAAGACTGGTCTCGAGACCACTTCCGGTTTTTCTGTATATTTAGTACTGAAAATAATCCAAAAAAGCAAAATATGGCAATTTGGATTTAGAGAAAAGTACATTTAAAAAAATCCATGCCTGTCACAAAACATCCTCCAAAAATTCTGATTAAGTTTTAAAAATTGTATCGGTTGATTTTTTTTTCCTGAGAATCGTGATATAGTAATTGCTGGCCCACTGAATGCACTCTGTGAAATAAAAAAGACCGGCCAAATATTGTGGAAATGGAAGGTCCAATTTTTAAAGTTTTGTAATTTATAAAAAACGTTGAGTGAACTTATTTTTCGTGTACATTTGTAAACATCCCATTTTTTGCTTGAAGTTGAATCTAAACGATGTAGTTAAATTGATTTTGTAATCTTTCAACAGATTAGTCTGGCTGGGTTGTGAGAATAACATGATACTGATAGCTTCAACGGTGTAGCATGCTACAGGATGTATCCACTTGAGGGATTTCTGTGAAACTTAGTGGTAAGTTTGAGATATATTATCAAGTTAAAGGGAAGGTACAACATTGGTAATGCACATCCATTCCAATCCTCCAGTTTTCAAGAAATATCATAAATCATAAAACTAACCTGAGAAAGTTTCATCACAATAGGTTCCCACGTTGAGAAAAGAACAAAACTGTTATATATCTGTTAGGTTTTTACTCCATTGTTTTTCAGTACATTTACCTACTTCACATCAAGTTAGCTTTCAGATAATGTGGTCATGATCAATACTGCACCTTCCCTTTAAACGTAAGTCAGCATATTAAGATGTTTCTGTTTTGCTTTTTCGCCCAAGTTAAATAAATTTTGATAATTTGTCAACAAACAGGAGGGAAGCAAAATCTCCCAAAATATAATTTCCAATCCTCACAGGACTACACTTTCCTCTCATTAAGTGTGTCCTCTTTCAAAGGAAAATCTGTGGGGTAGAATGTCGTATTCGACCGCCACTTTTTCTCATTAAATATAACCAATAATGTAATCTTACCTACCTAAAAGGTGGGAGAAATATATATGGATGATGGACATGTATTCAAATTATTCCAAGATATTTATTTAATGAAAAATCGGGCATTTTTGGTATATGATGACTTCCTCAGTCATGTCACCTTGATATTGTCAACTCCCCGTTAGTGACCAACACAGTCATTGTATATGCGCTATAGTGGCAACTATTAACCCTAACAGACTAGGCCCTTTTGCTTACATAGCCCAAATCTTCCTATATCCTTCAGTATTAGAAGTCAAAACCTCAAATACCCAAATCCTCCTAAATCCTCCTGGTTTTCTTAATATGGCTAACGCCCAATCCTTCAGATCCTCC